>VWPU01001364.1:0-172305 GCA_013398955.1 Callaeas wilsoni | reverse complement strand
ACATACAAAAAAATAATTTGCAATTATTTCATGCTTAAACTATTTGTGTTTAACTAGCGAGATGTGTAAGACAGAAGACAGAGAAGCTTCTTGAGGCCGACTTTTTGTCAGACCTTTCTGAACACAACACAATATGAAATAATTTCCTACTGCAAAATGGCCTGGAGTATTTTTTGTCATCTTTGTTTCCGCACAGGTCACCAGTGCTCTTTGCTGGCTGAAAGGATCTGAGAAGCAGATTGACACAGTGGAAATTCAGTCAAGACAGATGCACATGCCTGCAAGAGAGGTGATGAATTCTGTGTTACAAGGATAAATGAGGTCAGGATTCATAAAAGAGAACCAGGTACCATTGAGCCATGGACATGCTGGTCCTGTCACCCTCTACTTTAGCCTGAAGATGGTTGTGTGGTTTGCTCCAGCCTGGACCATCCCACTGCATGTTTCTGGAGGCATGGGGAGAGGGGCAGACCTGTATCTTAGATTTTGCAATGGGTACCTGTTCTTGAAACCAGTTTGCATCTTCTCATTTTCTTAATTTCAGTGAATTTGGATGCCACTTAAGGGTTAATAATTTCTACAGTTCCATTGAGAAGCTAGACACTTTTCGTTGAAGAACACCCTCACTTCCTACAGAAGAAAGCAGCATGGATAAGGAATATTTCTCCAAGATGATTTCTGTGATTCGAGAGAGGAATTTACAGACATATTGGAGAACAACATACAAAAAGCGATCAAGACTGTTGTATGATCACTGCAGTAATCTAAGCCTTAGGCAGTCACTTCAGGGAGCTGCAGGCATTAGGATTGTGTCTCCTTGAGGAAAACATTTTTATATATCAGGGATTCCTTGGGGGGGGGGGGAAAGAGAAAATGCTTGTGCACAGAGAACTCTAAGCCAGGGGTCCTCAAAGTTTTATTAAAGAAAGGCCTTCAATGGCCAGACTATGTGGCAGTTGGACATATAACAGTGTCCAATCCTTATGATCAATAGATACAACATTGAAAATGGACTTTGGGAAAGGTAGCATTTAAAATCTCCCAGGGGTATACGGTCCTAAGGATTAATAAAATCTCTTTATTTTCTACTGATGTGTTTCAAAATGGCTAACTGTGGGTTTCATGCTAAGCAGTGCTGGACCACTGAAAGCAAGTGCTTTTGCGAGTCTTATTTTATCAGAACTCTTGTGCTTTTGGACAGACCGAAAATGGAAAGAGAATTGCAAATCTTTTTTTGTAATGTTTCACGGCTCTCAAGCTGATTCTCAGTAGGTGGAGACAGGTAGCAGTGCAGAAAATAATCTTTTACTGGTAACTGAACAAATGGAAATATAGATGTGGAGTATAAAAGCTTTCTGGCAAGTGTAGACCTGGTTCCTATGGTAGAAATGGCAGCACAGCGGAGTAGAGCTCCACGCAGGTGTGCCATTTCTGACAGAAGCCCAGTATCAGCAAATTCATTAGTAGAGAGCAAACAGAATGGCTTTCTGTCCCTGCTTCAGTTTGTGTGTGGGCTATTAAGACTGAAGGGGGAATTATGCAATTCAGGCACAATATGGAGCTGCCTGACAGATTGCAGACAGATGTAAGCTTGCTTTGCCTGAGCTCTGCACTGACTGAAGCTCAGCTAATATATTCTGTTCCTCCGTCAGGCTTATTGCATCAAGCTCAGCATTACGCTGATAATGCAGTCACGTGGCCTCTGCATCCAAACTGGTTCGCTTCCCACCAGCTTGAAGCAAACTTGCATCTGTCTTCAAAATAGGATGTAGACATAACCTTTTAACAGGCCAGCACTTCTCAGCCTGCATAATGTGGAGCTGGGACAGGCTCAAAGCAGAAGGGAAAGGATCAGAGGATTTTCAAACTCTTTGAAGGAGAAGGGGTTTGAAGATATATGGGGGTACATAGGAACCTGGAAGGGGTCGCAGGGAGTAGGAGCAGATGGTGGCTTGACTGACAAGTGGAGATGCAGAGCATTTAAGCATACCAAACTAAGTGGGTCCCTAGAAGCAGGAAATTGAACAGAGTGTGTTTCACATAAGCTTGTTACTATGGCTATTCCCTGACTAACAGATTCCACCTGTGTGTAAACATCCCTCTTTATTTCTGCGATGTGTTCCCTACTTGTGATACAGACCAACCAAGCAATTTGATTACTTCCATGCTGATACAGATGCTTTGAGAGATTTCATTTGCACACAAGATGTCATTTTGTCATAAAAATGGAAATATTGATTGCTGCACAAATTATACTGATTATAAGTCAGAGCATAGCAGGGACTAGTGAGATGGCTAGAGAATGTCGGAAAGAATGCACCTACTTCCTTCTGAGCAAGAAAAAATGTAACTCTTTTATTTACAGTATTAGTCAAGAATCCTATATGAACTCATGGTTAACTCTAAGTGCTTTTTGCTTTAAATTTGAGACTTCGAGTAGGAGCTCCTTTTTTTAAATTTTATTTTTGAAATCCCCATAGAAATAGAGAGTAAGATTCTAATGGGCTCTAAGTGCCCTATTTTGCTATAAGTCCCATTTTGTTTATATTTGGAACAACTACCTGTACAGCAGTTACCATAAAGACATATATATTGTGCAGACTCAAATTTCCCCTTTTTCCTAAACAGTGCACATCGCTCCTTTAAAATGCAAATGGATTTAAAAAATATTATTATTGTCTTAATATGAAAAATATGTATTCTTTACTGTATAATGGAGATGTTTTCTAAGCTTAGGCAAATTTTCTTCAGTGTCAAAATGTGTGTGTCCATGACTTTCAGCTAATTTTCCAGAGAAAAGGATGTAAAAAGCCAAAACATTTATAATCCTTACAATCGATGGACATGAAAACAGTAATTCCTACTACAATAGAAGTGTATGTATGTACAACCTAACCACTAGTGAAAGTATTAGATTATTCACTTGAGTTTGTATGCTAAGAAAGATTGACACAATTTAGCAATCATTTTATTTTTATAATGTTAATATAAAGTTGCAAATATAGTTATTACAAGGCCGTATATTTAATCTTGTGTTTAGTTTGCCATTTACTGTTTAAAATTAATACCTTTCATGCCTCAAAAAGTTTGTACACAATTAAGCTTTCTCCAGGACCTTCACTCATTGACAAAATGTCCCTGTCCTGCTTTCCACTGTAGCAGGACAGGCTCCTATGTCTTTTGCTGTTTTGAGGTTTCTAGTGTTGAGATGCTGAAATTTTTAACCTCCAGGTGACATTTGTAACCTCATGTGTTGTTTAAACAAAGGACCTTTTCAATGAATAAAAGACTGTATCAGTCTTCTATGAAGTTAACACTGGTGGTTTGGGGCTACAAAATTGCCTTAAGACAACTTCTCTGAAAACCCAGAAGGACTTCCGAAGACTCTGACAATTTTGCACATGAATTATAAAGCAAAAACTTGCTTTTCATTTGTTTTAATTTCCTCAAGCCTCTGTTGTGGTGTCTCATGCACAGTAGAGTGTGAATATATAGTTTCAAGACTTTGAAACCACAGAATAATTAGCAATGTTTACTAACCAGCTGAGCAAGCCACTTCCCACCTGAATACTGGAATAATTGTTTCTCCACTTAAGAAAACAAGTGAAAGGTCCATAGTATGGCCTCACAGAACCAGTAAATGGAAAGAGGGCCTGGCCTGCTTCAGCAATTTTCAATTTGCTGTGCTGAAGACACGCTTGTGCTTCTCCCTCAGAAGGTCCCATCTTAAGGCAGTTGCCTTTCCGAGTGGCAAGAGATGGATGTCATGGAGATACACATTTAAACTCTTAATAATCTTATGTCAAGACCCCTATAAAAGCGGTGGATTTATCCCTTACTACTTCAGTTAAGTACTCCACTACTTCCCTAGTGGATACTCCAGACTGGAACTGCCATTAACCATGAGAAAGGTTTTCCAGAAGGTCATCTCAAATCTCTCATGCTGTAGCTAAACTGTTGCTTTTTCCCCCCCGTCTTCAGCCACGTGGGAATTTATTCATTCAAGTTATTTTGCAATAATATTTTAAATACTGAAAGACTTCTCACATCCCCTATTTTCTAGACTAAACAACCCCATTTTTCTCAAAACTCCTCTTCTTGCCCACCCAAGGCTTTTTCCAGATGATCTGCATCTTTCCTAAAGCACGTGATATAAACAATTGTACACAGAACTCCAGCTGGGTGCTTATATACACCACCCCTGTCTCTATGAAACTGTCTTTGTTCCTGAAATGTTCAGCTCTGAAGCCACATCAGTTAAATTCATACCTACACAGCATCATGAAGAATATGTAACAAAACATATGTACGAGAGTAAAGTAAGGTTCTGTAGGAATCTTCTTTGTAGGGTACAAACTGGCTTTGTTGGAAAACTAGTACTGAGGAAAACGTGGCAGCAGGTCTGAAGTCTTTTGTAAGACCCTGGGGCAGGTATAAGGAAGTAGAATATGATGAAATGAAGCTAATTAAAGGACTTAGAGAATTAATATGCCTACTTATTTAGTACTCAACCCCTTCCAAGCACTTTGGGTGATTACATTCTACTGCATTGTAATGAAATGCATGAAAAATTAAATCTGTTAGTCTTATTCTAAGTAAAACTTAAACAAGTATCAGTGCATTGACTGTATTTCCACTACCTTCAAAGTGGAAATATCTAAATACTCAGGACCTCAACCTTGGCTGCTGACAAATAGCAGAGCTGAGGTGTAGAAAATAAGCCTTATACTTGCCTTGCAGTGAGTGTTTACATCTTGAGCCATATTTTAGAGTAAGTGGAGATCCCTAAAGGTTCAAAAGCTTCCTAGCAGTTCATTTGGGTGTATGTTAGGAGGTCCTAAACTCAAGCTTTTCTGAGTCCAAATCAGGAGGGAAGATTCCTGTCTCTGTTACTGAACACTTGAAAAGAACCAGTAAATCTCGAGTACTTCTCATTTTCTTAGCTAATGAGGTGAAATTTGACCAATTGAACGAGTGACCAGAGAGAAAGTGATAATTGTGTTCAGAAATGGAAAAACAGTGGTGAAATCGAGATGCAGTCATTTTACTTTTCCTCTTTTTTTTGATGCAAAGTTATTTGTGGAACAGGGAAAACATAGTCTAGAGGGACAGACTGACTCAACAATAGCTTGCTTGAAAGGAATCCACTGCTTGCTTTCCCCAGCTCCCTTCTGTAGCAAATGCAGCAGAGCAGAGCAAGGACTCCGGCTTCTGAGCCTTCCCAGCTCTCTCTGGGAACCAAAGGGCAGCCAGCTTTTCTCCTGACATACCTCAGTAGCCATCGCTTTGGGGGCAGCGGTGGTTGGGGTGGCAATCACTAAGGATATTAATCCCTACCTTGTTTAAGAGACTCAGAGATTACGAATCCTTGCTGATTTTACCCCAGCTGCCTCTCCTCCCCTTTGATTCACCCTAGAGTTAGACTTTTTTACCTCCTCAAAATGGAAGCTTTAATTGTCCTTTTGTTAAACCTCACTGCGGTTACAATACATGTAATTAGATGACCTCAGGCAAAAACGGAGTCTTTCAATAAATTGGCATTATTATTGGCTGCCAGTCTACTGACCCGCTGCTTCTCATCTCTTGCATTTACTCCAAAAACTGAGCAATGATCTAAGTTGATCTGGTTTTGTATTTCAAGGGTGTGCCAAAGAAGTTTATGTAGACGTCTACGTACGTGCCCGATAAAATTCTTCTTTATTTCACATATCCAGTAGGCATATAGTAGAGTAGGCATTAAATGTAATGTTCAATACATATGGCCAAAGGAAGTGTGTTTAGAAAGCATGGCTAATAGTGTAGGGACAAACTCCATTTTGTTTCCCACAGATATTAAGGCTGACAGACTGTTAGTTGCATGATCGTTAGCTAAAGTGAGCTCCACAGCAATGCTTGAGGCAAAATAATAATAATATGGTGGCAGATGAAGCAGGAACAGCACAAGTCAGCAGCACCCAGCCAGCAGTTAGCAATAATTCTTTTGCTTATTAGCAGAATGTCCAGAGTCCAGGCAGAATTGTTAGATTGGGTTTTTTTATTAATTTGTCTTTCTGAATCCTTCCTATCTTCAGATCTTGCATCTTTATTGACATCAATTTTTCAAAGCAATACCTAGAGAGTATCAATTTAATTTTCTTTGAAGAAGCATATGGGTAAGGGAAGTTTTTTATGGCCTATGAGACTGTGTGCTTTATGGCAGCATGCATTGTTCAGGTTCTTAATTACTGTTGCATTTAAAAAATAATTTATGCATGTTTATTATTAGGACCCCAAAATTATGATGTAAAAATCTGTGTTCTGACACTTATCCCTAGGATTGGAACACAAAATTACACAAAAAATCTGTCCGTAAAATACCTCCTGCTCTTTATTGTCTTTTTCCTTGAAATTAAAAAAAAAACCAGGAGGATAGTAAGGACTTAAATACATTCTTCATGATCTGTGTTTCTTACACTGACTGTCATAACAGTTATAGATTTTATAGGTTTGCTCAAAGTCAACCAAATGTGAAACAACCTATACAGAGCTGTGTTTCGTCCCCTAGGGATGCATCTGTGAAGAACCATGAAGTCATATTTCATAATGACATATCTGCAATGCATGGTTAAGCCTTCAAATTTCACAGGAACAGCAAGTTATTGTAGTCTCATTTTATTTTTTACTTCGGTTTCCAACTGAAGGCAGCCAGTTGTCCACATTATTTAAAATTTCTTCAGACAGTGTCTGGTCTCTGGCTGCCCTCTCAAGAGTGAGTCAGTTCAGCAGCACCACTCTGACCACCTCAGTGTTGTGCTGTGCTGGGAGGGACTCTAAGACAACCTTCAGAATGTGGCTGGAACAGGGCTACAGAGCCCAGAAAACTATTCCAGGAGATGTGTGTGTGTGTGCATTGTTCAGCCTGGAGAAGGGAAGGCTCTGAGAGGACCTCATTGCAGCCTTCCCATACTTATAGGGAGTTTGTAAAAAAGGAGGGAGAGTGACTTCTTACATGGGCAGATGGTGACAGGACAAGGGGGAAGGTCTTTGAACTAGAAGAAGAGAGATTTAGAAAAGATATTAGGAAGAAATTCTTTACTCAAAGGATAGTGAGGCACTGGCACAGATTGCCAAGAGAAGTTGTGGATGCCCCATCCTGGAAGGGTTCAAGGCCAGGTTGGATGGGGCCCTGAGAAACCTGGTCTAATGGGTGGCACCCCCATCCATGGCAGGGTGGTTGGAACTAGATGTCTCTTCCAATCCTAACCATTCTATGGTTCTATGATTTAAATCAGACTTTCCCTTCAACACAGTGACTAGTCAAGGCATTAGAGTTACCTAATTCTTTACTAATACATAGGTGTCACAGATATTGAGGAATTTTTTCTACTTTTCTCTTTTACGAACATGTCAGAAGTCCTTTATCTTCTGATATTAACCAGGGTGCCTGCAGTCTGGTCTAAAAAGAAAAAAACCAGTGCTAGACTGGATTGATTTTAAAAGGGTATTTGGCAGAAGTGACTAAATAATGGATGCTCCCTAATTATAGCACATGTACAAGCACTTGTGATTTCTCTCAAGATGTATTATTAGAAAATTTCCAACCACTTGTGTTTACGGTTTTATGAAGTTTCTGGGCAATAGCTTGGTGTCAGCTATTTAAGCTTACTAGTCAGTATGTCATATGGCACCCAGTCTCCACCTCCCCCAGTCTCATTACAGCTTCAGTTCTGAGGTCCCGCATGTCAATAGATGAATTTAAAACTGTGCCTGGAGGAAGTCTTTGAGATGGAAGCACACAGTTCGATACTGCCCACAATAGGCAGGGATTTACCTGCTCTCCTAAACTCAGAAATGTGTGAGCTTTTCTAGCAAGAGTAATTGCTCATGCTAATGCAAACTCATTAGCCATGAATACTTGCATATGCAGCTTTGTAAGAAACAAAGTGTAAATACTGCTGTCAATCAACATTTTAATCAACCAAATGTTTGTGGAAAACCAATTCAAGATAATATGAACACGTTAAAAGTGAATTCACTCCGAAATTTTGGCACTTCATTGTGAAAGTATTTGCAGTGCCGACCCATCTCCACCTGGAGCTTTATCACTGCTATGATTTTTTTGTCTAGTTCTAAAACTGGTCTTGTAATAATAGAAACGTGAAATTTGCTGACAGATTTCCCAGTGAGCTACGATGGGCTGAAGATGCTATTTTAAGCACCCTTGTGAGAAAAGTGATTGGTAGTATAAGCACTGAGCCCTGATTCAGCAAGAACTGGTGCAAGATCCCTGCTTCATGTTCTAGCTACAAGAAACATTGAAGAGGAACTCCACATAAATGAATGGATAGAAACACTGCAAGATGCTTGGAAAAGCAAATTACTAATTATGCTAGTAATAGAGAGCTGAAGATTACTCATAAAGGTTCAGCTCTAGTCTGTCTCAGGTGATGAAAATGGGCTGAAATTCAATTAATTCAACAGGATTATAATGATTTTACAGTTATTCAGGATTTGATCTTACATCTAAATGCCAGTTTATTTAATCACAATTTAATCACAGCTTCTGTCAGTTGATTACCCTTACATCTTGTTGTTCTGCAATGAAGACAAAACTGGTTTCCACCTCTGTATGCTCAACTTGAACAAACTGGGAAAGTGGTGGAACAGGCAGATCATCTAAACTCTTTGGTAGAAGAGAGATTCTGAAAGAGATATATTTTTTCAATTTAACATCATCTGCGCCTGGAAGTTGAAACTGATTTTAAGGGTGATCATCCAGATCATCGCATCCTAAAATGGCCTGGGAAAAGAGGAAGTTTTAAAAGAGTGGTTAGTAGTTTTAGTTAATCTGCTGTTGAGATCTAAAGTATAGTGAGCTGAATTAGTTCCATATTTCTTTTCAGTTGAGGCTGGATTTAGCTGGAGATTATCTCCTGACATGGCATGAAGTTAAACGTGATTCAGAAGGTCGTTCTCTATAATAACTTTAGTGGTTTTGCGCTTACGTAATTTTATTTTGTCAAGATCAAATTAAGCCAATCCTAGCGCATTAGGGAGGTGTGTGCACGATGAGCCTGGGGATGTGGAAGGGAGAATGAGCCTTTGGACTGCATGGATGCCAGCCCGGACAGATTTCATATTCTCTTCCCGGGGGGGTGGAAAGAATGATGGAACACAGCCGATTTTATCTGTGTGTGATACTTACTATTATTAAAAGGGAATTTCAGGGTGTGGAGTTAACCCTCAGAAGTCAGTGTAACTACCCGCAATATGTCCCGTAATATCTGTCAGGTAAAATACATTCGGGGGTCCCTGGTGAGTCTTGCTCTTTGTTCTCTTTTATAATTGCCTTTATCCACTGGTGTTCTCCCCAGTGCTATTGCAAATGGAGAAGTTTAGGCCTTCTCCACACCCCCACACTTTTCTCCATCACTCAAGGAGCATCTACTTCAACAACTTCTTTCTACTCTTGTCCTGTGACGTTCCTGGCTAACTCTAGTTTTTCCCTAACCTTGACTTACATAAGAGCTGTATGCCACTAACATCTCATTGTTTCATGACTTAAAGGAGGGAAGTGCTTTCGGGTATACATCCAGTCCAACACAGGGTTTAGGCTTTTTTTAGTTTGGTGGATTTTGGTTTGATTTTGGGTTTTTTGTTTGTTTGGGATTTTTTTCTCTTGTTGGTTTGTTTGGGTTTTTGTTTGTTTGTTTGTTAGTAATTTTTTTTTGGCTTAAAAATGGTGTATTTTACACCTTGGGGTACCTCACATGAATTAAAAAAAACCAGATTTTTTTCAGAGATTAAAAAACCCAAAACGACTGTGTGGATAATACCCTGCAAATTTAGTACAGAATAAATGAGTTTAGCCTGAAAGGGTGTTTGGAGACAAGAGGAAGAGGCAGATTTTAGTGCTTTTCCCCGCTGAGTTTTTCTTGCAATAAAACTGCCATACCCAGTCTCTCATGTTGATTTATCACATGCCCATTATTTGCTCCAAAGTAAAGAAAACATATTTTCTTTTTTCTTAGGAAGTGTTAAAGACAAAGCCCCAGTCTCCTTTTCCAAGCCTGCCTGCCTTTCTGGGCAGCCTGCCCACAGTACAGGATCCTTGTTTATCCCAAGGAGGGCAAAGCGGAGCAAAGAGAGCAGGCTTTCCTAACATCCGCAGCTTTCCGGGCGTCAGAGGCCAGGCTGTGCCTCGGGGAGAGGGGGTGGTGGGATCCAGGGCAGGGGCTGCTGCCGAGCCCACCTGCCCCGGCTGACAGCGGGGTCCCCGGGGCAGCTGCGGGCAGAGAAAATCACACCGGACATGCAGAAGGTGAGGGAGCAGAGCGCATCCCTGCCCACGCACGGAAAATGGCAGCGGCGGGAAAAACTCCAAAAAAGTTGTGTCCTGGCTTTAACAACACAGCAGAATCCTGGGTTTCCCTGCAGTCACACTGGGAAGCATTCCTCTCTGGGATTGCACTGGGCAGAACGCGTCCACACGGCTTCTTGTTGAAGGCTGTGGTTTACCATTTCAGCTAGATCCTAAATATATGTTTGATTCCACATGTTGCCTTGCCTGCCAAGAAGTAAAAATCAAACCTCCATTTCTTTGCGGGTTATTCTTTTTTTGATCTCTGGAAACTGTATCCCTGAACTGCATTTTCAGTAATTGCAAGATTTATTTTTGTGTTGCTGTACGTTAATCACATTGAAATATGAGGAAAGCAAAAATAGAGAGAGAAGTGCATAATTATTGAGAAGGAAGAATAAAATCAAAACATTCATATCTAATTTTCTAAGACTCTTAAAAACAATGGTGTGGTTTAGGGGATAAAAAAAAAGTAGAAGGAGCAAGCTGCCAAAAACGTACATAAAAGCAAGTCAAAACTGCACAAAAAGGCATGACGTTCCTTTAAAAAGCTACATGTAATTACCAGGATACCTGACTAACTAGTACATAACATGTTCTTCTAAGCAGAGTAACTCTCCCACTGAGAAAAACACTGTGAGTCAAACAAGAATATACATGCTTTGGAAATACTTTTCCAGAATCATGATACTTGTTCCATTAGTCAATCTGGTACACTTTCAATGGGCAGAAAACTGTTGAGCCTTAAAGGAAACAGTCACACAGAAAATAGAGAAACTAGGAGCTAAGTTTCAGAAAATTAAACTTCTGCAGAAAAGAAAATATGAGGACAAAATATGATCCTGTTGGGCTCAGGTCCTGTTAGAGGCCCTCAAAATTTTGCTGTAATTCAGGCCACAGAAATTCCCACAATTTATCAAGCAAAGATAAAGCTGCAATAATCTTGCAAATAAATTAACCAAAAAGAATAAAGAAAGAACTGAAAGCTGTAGCACTCTTGGAAAGAAGTAAGTTTTCATATCTTTCCAAATGTCTTCAGGTCTGTTATGCCTGACTTACTGCTGCCTTTGTGTTTTCTGGAAATTAGGTTAATTTTTCTGGGTAACGTTTTGTTGTCCTTGAGGTAAAAAATAGACCATCAGCATAAAAGCCAGCCCTGAGGAAAGGAGGGACTACCAGTTAAGACTCTGAATTTGTGCTCCCCCAAAGGTCAGTGCCATCTGTGAGCAGGATGATGGCAGAAGGGTAAGAGTTTTGGCCCAAAGTCTCAGATACAGGCTAAAAATTGTCTACTCCCTCCATGTCAGAGCCCTTTGCAACATTAAGTGTGCGAGAAACAAACAAATCATGTGAAATCTCTGTTGCTCTGCAGTGCTCTGTGCTCACATGGATAGCATTCTGTGTGGGTCTGCTGGAGTGGGTGGCAGCAAGAGGCAGGTGGAGCATCTGCCACTGTCACCTGCTCAAGGTTTCAGTTCCACTGAACTGGGCTTGCTCTGTTTCACAACTGCAAGCTGAGCAAAATTTCCGATCCCTTTCCAAATAAAATTGAATGTGTTTTTGATGGGACCTGAAATATTGATGAACCTTCAAGATTTTTGTTTCCCGCACTCTGATTGATTTCTGGTGCTCAGTAAATGTAAGAAAAGCCTTACACATGTGAAATGGTTCCCAGCTAAAATAATGCAGAAAAAAATCTGACAACAATCAAGATCTGATACTTCTTCTACCTAGCTGGCTATAGAAGCCAAATTTGCTTCAAATCAAACCTATTCCATTATTAATAAGAGCAAATGAAATACATCTGAGAAGTGAAAAAGTATTATGGAAATCCAAACATCTGCCTCCCGTGGTCATCAGAGATGGTGGCAATGGAAGGCATGAGCGCCCAACTCGCTGAGAGAATAGAGCAGTTGTGATGAACTTCCCCTAAAGCTGTCTTTGAACTGGGGTTTCACCTATAGGTTTCAGTAAGTCTTCAGTGTTCAGGAAAGAATGATGATTTCAAGGGTTTTACTGGTGCTTGGACTAGGTAGCTGCTTTGACTCTACACAGTGCACGCTCCTGGCCAGGCCTTGAACATGCAGGATGTCCCCAGCGAAGCATGGGAGAAAACTGCAGCTATTTAAGTACGTATTGCTGTTTTTAATGCTATCTTTGGCTGAGATGCAAATTGCTATATTTGAATGCATTTGGCTTTTGAAATTGTGTCAGAACACCTTGACGATGTGTTTGGGTTCACGCATCTCAAAAATTGCGTATTTGCTCAGTCTTTTTCTCGCAGACACTAAGGCTGAACAAAGAGAGACACTTTGTAGCTCCAGGCAGCAGCTGAATTTCTTCTGCACAGGTGCAGTTTTGCTGCTGACTTTGGTGGGGCTGCCTTTCATCCTGAGGCTTCACGCTGCACACAGAAAGGAGCAGGGTTGGTTAGAATGGAAGTAGCAGTGGTTTGCACATCCAAAGTTGCCACATGGCTTTACAGAGGGGACAGACATGACCTGCCCTAAGCCTGCCCCAGCACAGCTCTGCTGTGAACTTCCTTCCATCTGTGCTGGGAGAGCAGGACTTGTTGCATGTTGCCAGAAACTAGTCAGGAATTAGATATAAACAGAACTGCTTTTGGATAATTTAATGAATTTCAGGCCCTATTTATACTTCTGGGTTGTTTTATTTGCTTTCACTTGTTTTTAGCTCAAAGTTTTTGCCTTGTTCTCCCCACATCCAACTTGAGGCAACCTCCAGGTCAAAAAGGTGACGATGCAGCCTTTGCCTGACACCAGGCAGAGTCCTTCTCTTACATAAGCACCATAAATCTACTTTTGTCTTTCTCCCTGCCATGCCCTCTGGGAAGCAAAAGACAGTTCCAAACTCCAAAATGTATTAATGAAAACTGTGCTTTTGCAATGATCCTCAGGAATTTTCTGTCAAAATTGGATGGCTACATTACCTCAGTATGGCAATTAATGACAAATATAAATTGAGAATGAGTATCTGCCAGCTTGATATGATGTAGTCCTACCAGGCATTTCAGGCTGTTTCCTATGGAAATCATTATTCTTCAATTACACTGTTACATCTTTGTCAGCTAGTGTATAACCTGTGTATAACCTGCTTTTCAGATTAAAGAAAAGCTTGGCATTGTAACAGGGAAGAAGCATGGCATCTGCAATAAAAATGCCAAAATCCTGGAAGCTGCTCCACAAGCCTGAGTACTGTGTGCAAAGCAGATGGTAGGAAACTGAGCACATATGAAAATTCACGAGCTGTGTTGCATGTAACTGCACTGCTACATTTTATTAAAGGTAAGTTTTCTTCAATGCGTGCAATATACGGAAATATGTATTAAAGCTCTGCTAATGCTCTCTGGAACAAGTACCATTCTTAGCATTTGTGCAATAAAATAAAGCAGTAGAGAGAGGGAGAAGATCATTGTGAACCATAAGGATTATTTGGAAAGAACTTGAAAAATGCTGCCTGTTCAGCAATGAGGAAAAACTCCAGCTACTTCCCAGGATGCAGTTCCCAATCTTCATGCTGTGTAATGAAGTGAGCCAGGCTACACATGGGAACAAACACTTATTTAATAAATGTTACCATAGATTTTCCAAGTGCATTAGTAATCCAATAAAATAATTCCCATGTTTCAATTAGATATGTGTGTATTTTTCCCCCTATCTAATCAGGACAAGCTGAATTACATCAGACAGGGCCATCAAGCCTCCTTAGGCACGGACTGGCAGTTGTAAGATAGCAGAGCACTGCATTCCTGGCGCAGGCAGAGGATTATAACCTGTCGAGTCAAAGTCTTAATCTTTTCTCAGCTATGAGTCAGTGTCAAAATGACAGTCAGAACATGCACAGGCAGCAAGAGAAAGATTTGTTGTGGCTAATGGGAACAGTAAGGGAGAAAAAACTTCATCTGACTTTATCAAAAATGTAGAGGGCTCTGCTAAGAAGAACTAAATTTATTGACAGTACTCATAAGAAAATAAGAAATAAACAACCTAAACATGCTATGAGAGGGGCCTATTTTAAACCGTCTATTAATTTTTATAAGTACACTGTAAATGTTTTGACATAAAAAGAAACATGCCATGTCATGTTAATCTACGAACCTAGAGGATTCAGGACTAACAAATCCCATAGCTAATACAGCAAAGGTGGAGATCAGCTGGATAAAAAAAAATTAAACAAACACATGGTTATTGCTGAATTGCTTAATGGAAAAAATCTTTACTGTCATTAATACCCTATCTCTTATAAAAATAACAATATTGTACAGTATAATATATTCATCCAGGTGTGGCGCAATAAAGACTATCAATTCAGAGTAAATTCAGAAGTAATTCCTCCATTTCCCTTCAGCAAACAAGGAATACCTGTTTTTTAATTTCCACCTTTTTTAGAAAGAGACTCCTAAAAATATAGCTCACACAAGCACTGTGCCACCTTCTTTTGAAGGATGCAGGGATGTGCAACATCTGCTATCAAATATATCAGACTAGAGATAGGCATGTGTCTTTTCATTGAAATATCTCTCTTTTTTTAAACTATGAATGTTTTAAAATTTTCTTTTCTTTTTCATTAATAGACAATAGGCCAAAATCCTACGGCCCAAAATTTGAGGGAAGACAACTGAGAAAGCCTAGCAGGAGACACAGGCTCCATCCAGGAAAGAGTGCAACACTTCACTTAAAAACTTGTAGAAAGGCTGTTTAATAGTGTTTTTCATGATAATTGCTGGCAGAAGTGTTTTAGGGTGTGACGGGTCTTACTAACTGCTGAGGAAAGGTATTTGTTTTCCACTGCCTAAAGAGCAAGTCCATAGTCAAAAGACTCACATAGAAAGATGGAGAGGCTGACTACAGGATTGCTTCAGTCACCCTAAAAAAGTGCCTCCTCTCAGGAGACTCCTCTGTCCACTCTGGTGCCTTCCGGGGGCAGCCCCCACAGCCTCTGCTGAAGTCAGGCTGTGAGAAGTAGACTATATAAACCCAAATAAAATGCAGCAACCATGTCTATTGCTAAGTTGCTCCTAGCTCTCATTCACAATCAGCGGAGGCAATTCTGAATGAGGTTCACTGCTTCAGACTCAATTTGGGCAACTTCTGCAAAAGCAAGAGGTTTGTTTGGCTTCCTTTCTGAAATGTCTCCTGTACTGCGTAGAAAATGTAGCTGCCTAACCATAGGCTTGGGATTCAGCTCTGAAAGGGGAAGGCAGTCAAAGGGAATTTATTAACCTGTAACTGCCTCATTTCCTAGTGCTACAGAGCTGGACTATGTATCATACTAGGAATAATTTAGATGGATGAATATAAATGTACTGTTGCTAGAAAAAATATCAGTGTGAAATGCACTTGTATATCAAAAAATAGTCACAGATAGATAATTCAACAACAGGGCGTCTGAGCTGAAACACCATTTCACACAGCAACTGACATTGCTTCAATCTTCATAAGCTCTGCCTCTAGTTTTTTCAGACTCACCTTCTATTTTCTAGAACAGCTGCTTTAGATACAGCCTCATCATCAGAAAGCACATAACTTAGCAGGTGTATCTGATAAAATTAAATTTCTGACTGGTTTTTCTTTGATTCATTAAGCTCCCATTCTCAGGATGATCCATGGCAGATTGCAATCTTTTCCCGTTTACAACATACCAGGGACATTTCATTGTCTGTTCTGTAGAGATGAATTACTAACGTACTCACCCACAGAAGCTAGCGCATATCTAGATGTCATTTCTTCAAATGCCAAGGGTTTTTTTGGAGGTCAATCCAGTGAGTTTTTGAGAATCAATAGAGAGGTGCATAGGAATAACAATCATTAGAAATATCCTGAATGATTAATGATTCATTTAACATTAGCTAGGATGCCATATTTAAAAGTAGAAACATACTACTATTTTTTAAGTGCAAAATATTACAAACATACCTCAATACCGTTCCTTTTGCATTGCACAGGACCAGAATTTAAGTAGAATTAATAACTTTTTTCTCATAATTCATATTTTATCTAGTAGTGTGTGATGGAGGGGCATTTGTAGGCTGTGGGGCAAGTGAAGATTGAACTATGTAATAAAATTCATGCATAAATTACTAATGGTACCCTATCTAAGGCTAATATATTGACTAACCCTCCTGTGAACATCAAACAGGTCAGTGCACTAAGAGGTTACTAACTAGCTGATGCCTGTGGTGTTTTTCTTATGGGGGTTTGAAAGGAAAAGAAAATAACCCTGACTTTTTTCAGAAGGTATTTTCACTACTGTGAGAAATATATGGGTCCATTTTGCAACATTTCTCTGAATTTCAGTTTAGGAAATAGTTTTATGAAGTGCTGATACCCAGACTCTCAGTGGTGCTTAGAAATGTGCAAAGCCAGAATGATAAAACAGCTTTAAAGTTGACTACAGTTAAAAGAGAGTAACTAGTTTTTATGGAACCTGACGACGTTTCACTCTCCTCCCATTACAATTAGAAAGTTAAATATAGGACAAAATAGGCAAAAGCTTCTAAATCCTCTCTGAGCTACCCAATTCTTTGAAGCTTGTTAAGTGGAGACAATCTGGACAGGCATTTAACAGATTAACCAATATGTATATTTGTACAAGAAAAGGAAGTTTTGGAGCAGTCATGTCATTGTATAAAGCTTACTGAGCTGAACTCCCTGGAAAATGACTTAAGCCTAAGTGGGGGAGGAAATGCTAAATTGTGCCTTATACTAAAAACTACTACAGACAATCTCATTTTTTCACTTAGGAAAATGTTCTTACAAGACCATGATTTTTTAACCTGTGCAATGTTTGGGACAGGGAGTGTCTCTTGCTACAGATTTGTGAAAGTATTTAGGATAATGGGACTTTCACCTTGGTAATACTGCAATGAATTATTATAACTATTTTATATTTATGAACGTCTTATGCATGCACATAGAATGTTTCTTTTCCTATGTTATTTATACAGAGCTACTAAGTGCAGCAAAATTGCATGAATGCCCCAGAGCTTGTTGTTGTACACATAAAAGCTTATTCATTTAAATTGCACATATTTAGAGAGGGCTTTTGGATTCTCCTTGTTAAAAATAGCTTGGTACAGAAATACCCAGAGAAATTAGGACTGGAGGGCACTTTTAGGCTTGTCTTTACAAGAAATGGGGTCACGACCTCTTCTTTCTCCCTGAAGGCAATTACCATGGTGCAGAGAAATACTTTCTCCCCCATGTATGAAAGCCTTGTCCATACTGGATATTGGGGACAATCTTTGGAGATTATTTCCTCAGGTCAGTGACCAGGGTAGGGCTGAGCTCTAATGGAGAACAACTCTGGTAGCTTAGTGAGTAGCTGGGTATCAGTGCTTGAGCCTTCTGCTGACCCTTGAGAGCTTAGGGGGATAGGTGTAGTCTGAGAGACTCCTGGTTCATCTTGTTGCCTTCAGGCTGGATAAACTCTCTCTGTAGAGAAATAAGTAAACAATAAATATTTGCCTTTTTCTTTCTGGAAAAACCTCTGAAGATGTGGATTACACAGTTTCCCTAGGCAGCACATTTTGTCGTTTCTCTATCCCAACTGTTTGAAATTTTTTTAGCACATTTAATCAAAATCTCCATTGCTTCAGTTTAGGCTCATTATTCCCTGCACTCCTCACCACAAGAGATCCAGAGCACATTATTTCCCCCACCTTTATCAACACATCTGCATTTTAGAAACAAAATATTTCTGTTTCCTTTAGTCTTTCCCTGTAGGATATTACAAAAGGGGTATGTCTTTTAGATGTCTGATCATTCCAGTTGCTTCTCTTCAATTTCTACCAAATTGGTCCAATCTCTTTTGGAGTCTCACACTCTTAACAAGTGAGAATTAAGAGGCCTTACCCACAGAATTTTGCACAGTAAAGTTACTTCGTGTCTCATATGCATGACATTCTTCTTTATACATTCCACTGCAATGCAGCTTTTTTCAGCCCAGCATGTTTTTGACTCATGTTCAGTCTGCAATTCAGATCCCCTGTTGGTCCTTGTTGGTAGAACTACTGTCAAATTCACATTTTCCAATCGTGTATTTGTGTAGCTGACTACTCCAGATGAATATGGAGTGTTTGCATTTCTTTTATTGAATTGCATCCTGTGATATACATATAAAGCAGATGAACTGGTTTTGTTGCAGTTCTACATATTGCTGAACTCCTGTCTTCAATCCTGAGCCCTTCATGTTTTTCATTTACTAGATTTTGAGTGGAAACTTGGAATATCCAACAACTTGAAAAGTGTGTTCAGCATTCCTATAAAAATCTTTCAGAAAGGCACCTAAGTAGTAGAGCTTGTTCTACTTCTGCTCCTTGTTTTGTTCTCTATTCAAACCCTTGCTGATAGCTTTCATCAGCAAGCCTTCTTGATTGTTTATGCTTCCTCCATCAAAATGGCATTTACCTTGAAAGAGCATGCACTGGGATGGCATCCATTACTTCATGTTTTTAACGTGCTCTTGGCATCTCTTGTTATAGCCTGAGAGGGCACAGGCTCTTTTTATGCCAAACAGCCCAGTAGAGTTCCTTCTTTCCTAAAGGAGGTAACCAAGGACTTGGGAAGTTTAGCATGTCTATCTTGTACAACAACCAAGAACAGCCAGGTTTTTGCTGCCAGTTTTCAGACAATCTTGGGCTCACTCTGCATACACTCTTCTGCAGAATGCGTTGAGAAACAGCAGTGAGAGGACCTGAAGGAAAGCAGGACTATTGGCATCAAAATTTCTAAGTCATTACTTTCAGTCTAGTTTTCTTTCTTTTTCGTCCCATGTTCAAGCACCTAAATTCCATCACTCACCCCTAATTGCCAACCAAAATGGGTAAATCACATTATGTCCCTCCCTTACAGGCCGGCCAAGTTATGCAGAATAACATATTATCATTCTTCATTATTTCTTGAGTGCAAGTGAAATGGAGTGTGTAGCAGAGGTGACAGGCACCAGTCTGGGAGATGACTGATCCTGACAATTATCAATCTAGATATTAATGTCTTGCTTTCTAACCTATATCATCTTTTAATATTTTTGTTTATCTCTTTTTATGAACTAATACAAGTACTTTCACTCATTTTCTCCCTTTGCATTTTACCAAAGGGTTAATACTTCTATGTAAGCAGAGTGGGATTCAAGGGCAAAACAACAATCAATATCACTAGAGGCTGTGGGATGTTAATTGTCCAGCCCTGCTTCCTGGTTTGTTTTGCTGCTGGCTTTTTTTCTTTCAAATCTTTCCCTTTATTGATTCTCTACCTCCCCACTAATCCCTTCCAGAAAAAAGGATGGCTGTCACATCTTTCTAAATAAAAGTGACAGCTTGGACGGTAGTGCTCAGGTGAACAATCATAGGCTATTTGTACCAGGAACTGCTTCTGTTATTGAGGGTAAGTGCAAGTAAACAGAGGTTACCCACTTCTTTAGTTGCTACCTATCCTCCATACAAAGTGCCATGACAGCACCATCTGTGCATCCTAACATGTCTGAACAGCAGGCATCAGAGATGCTCGGAGGTGTTGTACCTCACACTTCAGAGCTCCCTGGATTTCTGACTGCTTTCTGAGACACAACAGTGGGTACCCAGGCTGCCTGCCTTTGCACACTGGAGCCTTCCACAGAGACCTCCTTCTCTAAAGGACCCTGTGTCCTTTCCCACAGCTGCTGCTGCAAGAGCTGCTGGGAGAGCCAGAGCTGAACACCCTGGATCCCATGTAAACTGCCAAGACAGGCAATCATCAGGAGACTGAAGGGCAGGTTTCTGCCTTCTGAGGATACCAGCTGGGCGGCCATCAGCAGAACTGGGGGAAGGAGAGACTGCTCCTATGGACAGCTGCTGCAAAGGGGTCCTAATGAGCCTTTCAGATATGGCCACCACTGGCAGATTCAGGGCACCGTGGTCTCTAGCCACTACTGGCATAGGGAAGAAGTGAGGCTACAGTCACATTCCATGCTTGGATCTCTGCTCTGAGACAGGCAGAAATTGTCATTGTGCACATGTTGTAGGAAACAATGACTGCATGTGTAGAAACTTATTTTTCCCTCTATTTTTTCTCTCTCTCGTGTAGCACTTACCTTGTACCTGAGTGTATCTTGGCCAGTGTAACTTAAGTATATCAAAAGCTCTCCTCCTGAAATCCAAATCTTCCAAAGTTTCATTATCAAAACTAAAGTTATAAACAGATAACATTATAAGCAAAAGGGTCCAGAGCAAACACTTCAATATAACAAATATTTGCTTTGTGGCATTATTTTATCTGACTCATATTATTAGAGTTACTGTTTTGACCAGAGGTAATACAGCAGCAGGTTGAGCAATGACCCACTATTGTCTTCAAAAGGAAGAACAAAGGACAAAGCAGCCCTCGGTAACAAACATTTGTATGAGCCAGACTGTGATGAGCTTTGTAATAAAGGCAAAACAAACCAAAAAACTAGGGGTTGGAGCATCAAAAGGATGACTGCAAGAACAAAAATTCAGCAATGCTGAGAATGATAGATTGACACAAACATAGTGTCTTTGGAGTATGGAACATCAATATCACAAACAGATGAAAAGCAATTATAAATGAAAACAAAATCATAATATATCTGGAAAGACAAGAAAGTTATCAGTCAGAGGGAGGGGCATTAATTAGGACATGCAAAGTAGAAAATCACTTGGAGACACAGAGCCCATTAACAGCTCATAGCCTCAAGGTAAATTCAAGTAGGAGACTCAAAAATGGCACTTATACATCGTCTGACACACATGGGGTACTGCTGTGATGGAAGCAAAACTTAGTTCTGCAGTGGTTTATGAACTGTGGCAGTATCTGAAGTGCTTTGGCTTACTGATGAGGAGGATGGCAACACTGATCCAGACAAAGCAATGCACAACCATGATCCCAGTACCCACAACACAGAGGTGAGACCTCCTCTGAGCTGAATGGGATGTCAAGGCTCTTCACAGATGAAACACTTTTCTTACACAAAAATAACATCAAATAACTCAGGATGGTGTCTTCAGACTCTTCCAGATGCCATCACCAGGCACAAGACAGACTATCTGGTTGATGGAAGTTTCCAATAATCGTGCAAAAGAGAAGCCCTGCAACAGTGAATCTCACTGGTGAGCCTGGAGCAAAGTCTCACAGCTCACCAATAAGATGCCACATAGAGCTTTTGAAAGGCAGGGTTAGCCAGTAGGCAAAGACTGTCTGGCCTTGCAAAAATAATGGAGTCTATCATTACACACCTAGGCAACCCTTAACTTGAGTATTTTGTTAACAAGGCAAGGAAATTACTCCTATGATTCTGAGAACATGTAAAAGCAAATGTGCATTTCAATAAGAAAATAAAATCACCAACTGGTGTGTACCTTGCAGTTTTAAACAATTCTGGGTTGCTGAAAATCTCCAGCCATGAGTCTTCCACTCAGCTCTTAATTTCTTCATGAACACATCATCATGTGAGGTAGAAACCACCAGAACTGCATACACGTGAATCTCTGAAAGACAAATGCCTCAGGAAAATAACAAATGATGAAGAGAATGAAATTTCATGACACATACTGGTTTATTTCAGAGTCCAGCAACTATTATTTCCAAAGTTGTTCAGAAAAAAATATGGAAAAACCTAAGACAAGTTGCTAGGAAACAATGGAAAGCCATGGAGAAGACACAAGCTGCAGGGATCCTTCCTTCAAGCAGCTTCTGGAGAAGGAAAACCTGTGGAGAGCAGCCTTACAAAAGACATCTTGGTTTTGGCCATTGTAGTATTTGGCAGCATAGGAAAATAGGTATTCAGACTATCACTGGCAATAACAAATCTAAAGTTCATTTCCTAAATAGCAAGCTTGCCTGGAGAAGAACCTCTTAGCCATATAAATTAGTAAATGCTGACTGATGGGAAGTGTCAATTGTTTAGGAAGAGAATACATGTGTTGTCATACAGGGTTACTAAAGGTAAAAAGGCAATTAATGCTCAGGGCCTTGAATCCCTAAGGGTCACTGCCTAAGCCTCCCGAAAAATTAGTCCTTATGTTCTGTATTATTTTCTTTGTCTGGAAAACAGATTAGGACTGTACGATATATACATGGGAAGGGGATACAGCTTCATGTTGCTTACATTCACAAGACATTCCCACATCCACTCTTTGGGAAAGAAACATAAGCAAGTGCAAGTTATGCAAGTGTTCCTCTGCCTTTGGTGTTTCCTATTTAATGTTGTCTGTTCTTTACTTATTCTGTCACCTGATACAATGCTCTTGTGAGAGAGATCTAGACATGATCGCACTGAAAGAGCACAATATTTCAGAGCTGTAGTATTTTATCTCCCCTTTGGCTTTATTGATCAACTATTAGCTTTAGATGAAATGCTGCACTGTGATTTTGATTCAGCTGCTGAAAGAACCTTGTCTATGAAGCCTAATCTCTTATGCCCTGAATTCATTCCTTGACGTAGGTCTAAAACTAAGGCTGAAGTGTTGGGAAGGATTGTTCCTTCCTCTGCCACTTTAACTCTTGTCTTTGTTAGAGGTGTAACCATTAATGGTTCCCTTGTGGTATGGAGAAGTATTTGTGAGGAAACTTCTCTCTCCAAGAAATGCTCTCATATGCCTCCAGCCACTCGGGAGTAAAGTAGAGATTGTGCCCACACTGGACTGCATTGCTCATTCCCAGGATGTTAGCAGATCTAAACGTTTTTGCTCAACTTTGACTTTTAAACAACTAGTTCTTTCTTTCAAATGAAGCAAAATCATTGCAGAAAAGATTCTTGGCAGCAGTTTTTGCTCTGGCTTCCTGAGGAATGCGCTCGCTTTAAAAACTGAATGAAAAACCAATGGCACATAAAACTGCCTCATGACAATGCTGGCAGTTCTACCAGTTTCTCATCCACCCACATTTACCAAGCACTATGCACTATGTTAGAATTGTAACTTTGAAATGATAACCTCTGAGGACATGCTTTTTAATCACCAGTATCTCATTTTCTACTTTCAGAGTGTTGCGGAAGTGTTATTTGAATAGCGGGTACCAGATTTTAAATGTCTGCAGTGATTACAATATCCATTTAATGATAGTATTGGAAAAGTCCTTCAGCTGAGACCTTCTGGATTCTCACACTCAAAGAAAATATTTTAGCCATCTGTTCACCTTATACTTGCTACAGCAGAGAAGAAAAAGCTCAGCATTTTCTAATCAGCTTAGGTCCAGCGTGGAACACCTCAGTGTTCTTCTGGCTCCAGAAAACATCCTATTATGGTAAAAGTCTGGGTATTCCTCCTGTATATATCTCATGGACTATATCCCAAGTATGATGCTTAGTATGACCTTAAAAAACCTCTTAAGCAATATTGACCTTCTTTCGCATTAATATTTTTTTTTTTTCTCAGCAACTGTAAACAACAACCAATCTATAAAGATGAAAATGTTCCTCCTCTGAACAGGAAAGTTTCAAGTTTTGTGGCTGAGAACGTCAGCACCAGACTTCCAACATGACATGCAGAGCTGAAGACTCAAATTATAGGCCACTCCAAACACAAAAGTTTAAAAAACAGCCACTCCCCTCTTTCAAAAACCCTTTTGTATTCTTTTTGGTTTCTCTAAGAACAAGTTGTGGATGATGGTATTTTCCTACAGTGTTTACACAAGCCTAGAGTTAAGAAAGCCAGGCAGGCAGCACTACACAGCTGGAAGTTGATATTCACTTGTGTAATGGCTGCCTTGTGAAGAGGGCAGACTTCTTGCATAAACTCAGATTTGTGGGATATGACTTTTTCTCAAGATCTGCCTGCAGCCCAAGCTTCAAGTGTGATCTACACTGGTACCTAGTTGCAATTGCTCAGTATCTCTGAAAATCATGTGGTCCCTACACACTGATAAGGAACTTAACTCCATATGCTTTGCTTTGAAAAACTAGTGCTTTTTTAGATGAAAATCTAAAAGCTATCATAGCATTTCGGACCAGTAATAAGATTTTTTCAGATTATGATCCCTTAAGTGGCATAATCTGTGTTTTACCTAAATAGCCTGATGAGGTTCAAACGCCTCATGCTAGCCTCTTTCTCAGCGCTGTGTCACATGCCAAGAGCAGAAGCTGAAATGTCACTGCTACCACACGGCCATGCCAAGCAGCAGCAAGGATCTGACTGAAGCAGATACACCCAGGTAGATATGGCTAGCGATCCATGCCTCCTTCCCCTCTGCTCCTTGCTGACTTAAGACATTCACCCCCAGGGCAGTGTGTATAGATGGTCCCCACAGCCATACCCAAGCTTGGGACAACAAGCACTTCCAGTCCCAGGTCTGCAGATGCAAGAGGTTGACTTCTTCCCCTTGTCACAGGTGAATGTCTTTGCTAATGGGGATGGTCTGGGCTCCCTAACCAGCGCCTGTGTTATGTTGGCTGCTTACTTGCACTCATAGGCACATTTTGGTGCGTAGGATGTGCCATCAGTGATTTCACTCTGTATCTCCTGAGAGACATGAAGCTGCTGAAAGCACTGATGCTACCCAGGGTGTTTTAGAAAGCCATCTCCACACGGCTAATTGTTACACTGATTGCTGATAGCTTGAAATATTTGCTGTTTGGGTTCGCTATCCTGAAATCATTCACGCGCACCCACACCCACAAACACCACGAAGAGAAGAAGACGATGGCATTCAGCGTTTTAATGCTGCAGGTATGCAATGTATATAAACGTACTGTGCGTGACGGGGCAATACTACATTCCTTATAGGAAAAAAAAGCCATAAACCACCCATGGAGCGTATGCTCCCGGGGAGCGCCCTGCCGCGGGCACGGCCGCTCTGCCTCTGCCGAGGAGCAGCCGCCCGCGCCTCGCCGGCACCGGGGCGGCCCAGAGGCTCCGCCGCCGGCACCGCAGCTCTCCCGGGGTGCTCCACACTCCGCTCCAAGCTGCTGGCGCCGGGCACGCCGAGCCGAGCCGCACAGCCCCTCCTCTGTCCCCGCCCCAGCCGGTCAGGGCCCACCCCGCGGCGGCGGGGCCGCTGCGCCGCCGAGCCATGCGAGGCTTTAAGCGGCAGGTGCGGGGGAGCGGAGCACACGCGCAAGCGGCGGCTGCTGCGGCCCGGCGGTAGCGGCGGCGGGCGCCTTTCGGCTCGGCGGGAGCCGCGGCGGAGCGGAGCATGTCGGTGGCGACCGGGGGCAGCGAGGCGGCGGCAGCAGCGGGCGGAGGCGGCGGGAACCGCGTTTTCTTCCAGAGCCCCCGCGGCGGCGGCGGGAGCGGTGGCTCCTCCGGCAGCTCCTCCCGGGAGGACTCGGTGTCGGCAGCAGCGGCCGTGGTGCAGGTCCAGCAGCGGCGCCACCAGCAGGGGAAAGTGACGGTGAAATACGATCGGAAGGAGCTGCGGAAGCGGCTGGTGCTGGAGGAGTGGATCGTGGAGCAGCTGGGGCAGCTCTACGGCTGCGAGGTGCGGGACCGGGATCGCGGGGTCCCTGGCGCGGTTGCTGTCGCCGCAGTCCCCTCGCCCGCCGCTGCTTTCCTTGCCCCCGGCATCCTCCTCCTGCCTCGAGTCGCATTTCGACGGTGGGCAGGGGAGCGCTGTCGCTGCCACCTCCAAATGACATTCCCGGTCCGCCGCCCCCACCCTGCCGCTGCCCCGCGCCTCGGTGGTGCCCGGGCGCAGGGAATGGTGAAAGATGCTCCCTGCCCTATAGAAAGGGTGTCCCCCGTGCCCTCGCCAGGTGAATGGGAGGGACCGCCCTTTGGGGACGGGCGGTGGCTGCCGCACGGCCGGGCATGGAAGGGTCCCTCTCCTCCGGGGGGACCCTGGCGGCTGCGACAGGTCCGGGGGTGCCAGGAGGTTCGCCCGCGGCGGTGTTGGCCGGGAGCCGCTGTCCCCGCAGCCTTCCAGGGCAGGGCGGACCGGGGCTCGCAGGCGCCTTACACGGGCTGGGCGGGCGTCGGTCTCCGTTAGACGCGAGCTGGCCCAGCGCCGGGGAGCCAGGCGGATCGGAGGGCAGAGCGGTGTGCTGGGCACAGGGCAAGCAGGAGGAGGGAGCGGGACCTGCGCGGGGGCTGTGCGGAGGCGGCTGTTGTAGAGGAAAGACTCCGGTGCGGGTACGGTCCCCTCTGGATGGTGCTTTTGCGTTACCCCGACCTGCAGGAGTGGGGTAGATACTGGCTCAGGAAATCTCAGTGAGCAATTCGGAGATCATTAGGACGAGAATCGAAAATACTAGGGTCTTGTATGTACCTGATTTGTAGGTATTAAACCTGTTTTTCTGTTACTCTGGGCAAAGAGCGAGTGTTGCCAGGATAAATTCTCTTTTGTAGAGGACAGATGAGCAGGAGGATGTTTCAAGACTGTTCAAAGGAATGGCAACTGTTGTCTTTCTTGTGGAGATAACGATGTTGTAAGTAAAGGAAGGACCAGTACTTTGTTTTGTCAAAGCTTCATTAAAAATGTAGACCTTCTAATCCCCAGTGGATCGTATCTCCCTTCCACCTCGGGTATTTACTCTTATAAAGGATCAAAACGTTAAGGCTAAACTGAAGTTCGCAGATACTTTTCCCATCAGTAGTCTAATTCACTTTTGTTAGAGACTTCTGAAGTGAGATTTGTTGAAGCTAGATGTGAATTTTGCAGCTAGCATGTCCAGGAGCCAACATCTCACACCAGGGCTCCTGAGCATATTGGCGCTAAGAAGACAAGAACTTGACAGTCCTTGACGTGTGGATGTCTTGAGTGGATGTGAAAATGTAAATAACCTGGATGGAATATCTAGCACACACATAATACAAATGTTTAAAGAAACTCCTTTAATCTCAAAAGTGGTTTATTGGCAAATTTGTTAGAATGACACGTAAAAAAAGTGTATGTCCTAAGTTAAACCTCCTTAACTGTTCACATCCATGAGCTGTGGGAAGGAAAGATACAAATGGAAACTCTAGTTAAAAATAATAAAAATAAGTAGTTCTTAGTCTTTTTCTTGGTGTGACTTGCCTCTGCAGTCTCATGACTTGTTTGTCCACATAGCCTGTAGGCTGTGAGGATTTTTCTGAGGTCGGAAGCGTTTACAGTTGTTTGCATGAACTGATGATGCTGTGTCCATGCAAGCTGATAACGTAGTTAGCAGCTGGCCTGCTGGATCTGTCCTCTGGTTTGACTCTCGCTGTTCAAAAGCACCAGGCCCCTTTGGGCTGTGTGCTTTTGACATACAGGTGTACTTGTTCTGTTTATAAGAAAGGATGTGGTAGATAGGACCAAAGCAAAGCCCAATAGAATTGTTGCTGCTCTTCACAGTATTCAAATCACAGACTTGTTGGAGGAAAATCTTTCATTATTTTCGCTGTCATAGTTGTTGCTTCCAACTAAAGTAGGTCTGCTTTAGAAGGTCTCCATTAAGGTGGAGACCATATATAGCTGGATAAAAATAACTTTTTTTATTATTTGGTTTCTGAGGTGACTTTTAGGGGGAAAAGTGGTTTAACATAACAGAACAAAATGTTTTTAGATTTGAAGGCCAAGGGCAAAATGTTTAAGTCATCTTCTGTTCTTCTTTGCTATTATGCATGAACTCTATCCAGAGTCAGCACAGATGATGGTAGTGAAAAGGTCAAGCAATTAATATACTATCAGAATAAAGCTGAAGATGCATGATGAGTGTAGTGATTAAAGACAATAGCAATTTAATGCAAGATGCTTTGCTTGAATATGCTTGAATTACTTCTAAGCTTAGACATGTAGCTCTCAGGCTGAAATTTAATCACCTATGCAGACAGTTAATAACACTGTCTGAGGGCAGGTTGGCAGGGAGTTGGGAATTGCTCACTTCAGCTTCTGTGGAAGATGTACAATAACTTCCCAATGCAATGACATTTAAGTTCTGGAACGATCTAAAATCTTCCAAGTTGTCAGAAATAGCCACTGAATTGTTACTCCTGGAAGAGCTAACCAATGTCAGTGTTTCATTGCTATTCTGATTCAGAGCTCTAAGGAGCAGTGCACTTCATTTCTGGGAAGAGCAGAAATAAGTAGAGGGTGCTTGCAGTGTGTTGCAGTGAAAGTCTGTAAGAAGACTTGCATGTCTCTTTGTGGGACTGCATAAATGTAGTGCCTGCTCACTGGTTTCCATTTAAATAATGTTTGCTATTATGCTGAGATTCATCAGTAAGTGGATACTTGCAGAAAGACTCCCTTTATTCAAAACTAAACATGTATTCATCGTCTCTCAAGTACTTGCAAGTTAAGTCAGCCATAAGCCTGTCTTGGCATGGTGACAAAGTTTAGGAGATGAGGTTGGGAAATAACGAGACAGGTTTGTTTGTTCTTTTTCTAGTGGATCTTGTCTTTACTGGTACATTTTTAGTTTTAAAAATTGAATGCCAAGCAATATAATGGTGTTGGGGATGTGGCTTAAAAGGAGCTATTTGAGACTATTTTTAATGCAGACCTCAGTTATGTGACACAAAGATTAGCATTAGAAAGGTTACTTCCACATGATGCAGACTTTTGGGATGAAAGACCCTTTACCTGAATGGTAAAGGTTATCAAGGTAGAAAACTTTAATAGGACCAGAGAGACTTAAGCTGGATTTGTTTGGCACCAGTACCTGTCAAGCTAATGTGCTCAGGTCAGGTGTTTCAGGTGAGTGTCAGTCTGGCTGTTTGCTTCTGGGACTACTTCATTTAAAAAAAAAAAGGTTTTATAACCTGTTTGTTCTGGTTACTGTGAATGCTGAAACTGAGGTTATAGTTGCAGGTTAGTGTATTGAAAATGCAATTCCTTAATTGCAAGACTTGAACTGGCTTCAGTGTTGATCTTTACTAGGTATTTTGGTACTAAAAATAGTTTCTCCACAGATGCTTTGTGTTTTAGGCTAAGTCCATTATTGGTTAAGAATTGCAAAATAATGTTGCACGGAACAACTTACATCATCACTATTCATTCCCTAATGGTTTGCAAGTTGTAGTTCAGCATGAAAGTGGTGACAGACTAGTTTTCCAGATGTATAATCTATGTTGTGTACACCTGCAAAATTTGTATGACTTTGTATATGAAAAAAAGAGACCACTGGACTTGTCCCCAGAAACCATTCAACTTTGCAGGTGAATTTCTGTGCTCTGGGGTCCTGTCTGTCCAGAATTATAGCATTTTTTATAAATGGCACAGAGATATTTGCACAATAATGAAAGATTTTGCTTATGCTATGGGTTTGTTGCTGAATATTTTTTAATGTAGAGATTTGCATGTGCAAATCAAATGAGCCCCTAGACTTTGCACTCTGAAGAAAGTCTCTCTCTCTCTCTGAAAAAAGCTGAACATAAGACTTGCCTTCTGAGATATTGCTGAGCTTAGCTGAGTAATCAACTATTTTATTAGAGTATGTCTACTGATATATGGAAGTCAGTGCTTGGCAGAGGATATGATGTTGGTCTGGAAGCACTAAGGCGTTATGTCCAAGCTTATTGTTTTTCCATTCCAGGGATGGAAATACCCTGAGATTGTGTTTAAAAATTCACTGTACAGTAAAATACATTTCAAAAAGCTGCCCATAAAGGCCCTTCAGGCATTTCCTTTAAGAGTACAAATCCATGCCAGACTGAGAATTGTTATGTGTAAGATTTTCTTCCATCTTCTGGTACAGATACTGCAATGACAAGAGTGGCATGAAGCTCTGAAATGGGTAAGGGATTTCATGTTGGCAGTGGAGTATGGGAGGGAACAATTTGACTCAGTCCTACATGGATCGAGAGCTCCCTTCAACTGGTTGCTCAATGACTGTAGAGCTGGAGAACACCCTCTTTGTTTGTCTTCCTGAAGCTGCTGGGATATGCTAACATTTCTGTCTTTTCCAAAACAGCCTGGTCAGCATGCTGCTAAGGCTATGCGGTGATGTGGACCTGATGGTATGATCGGGTACTGCTTATGCCTCAGGCTCTGGTGAGAGGATGTTTGAAATTCATCATTCATTTCTCAGAAAGGCATTTGGTAAGAAAATCCCCTGAATAAAAGACTACAGAAACGAACTTTTGCCTACAGTCTCACTCTTTGAATAGACTTATAACTTGGACTAAGATCTCAGAAATGGTAATTGCGTGTGGGTTCCTTTCTAAATGGATCAGAAGTGGAAAGAGGCTGAGAAGGATCTGAGAACTAGAGAGAGTGTCACTCCTTTAAAAAGATGCAAGTAAGCAGGAACCATAATAAAGGATTTCTTTCTTTGGGAGATTGAGTATTACAGTTTAGATGCATTGGAGTAAAGTACTTGTAGGTCCACCACATTGCTTAGAAATTTATTTGGATTATTTCTTTTGGACAGCTATTACAGATCTCCGTGTTGTACAGTGCGAACTTTGGTGCGCTCTTTTGAGGGCAGGGATGCTGCTCAACATAACTCTTGTCAGTTGAAGAGTTGCTGTGATCAGAGACCTGTAAAGGACACAGGCAACACAGATGTAGCAAAGGCTCATTCTATCATGTAGCAACCACAGAAAGGTATTTGAATCCCAACAGCAGAAAATGGGAAGCCTAAAAAATGCATGTTGTTTTAAAACAAATCTTGTAAAATGCATGCAGCTCTTTTCAGAGGAGTGGGCTTAAGGACCTGTGAGGGTACCAAGCACCTGATGATGATAAAGCCAGAGCCTTTTGTTTCTAAATGCACTTCTTAAAATGTCACCTTAAGTTCTAAAGACCCTACTCTAGTAGGAAATGTACCACCGTTCAGCTACTGAACTTTGCTTCTTTTTGCATGCAGACTGTGTACAATGGTGCAAAGGAATTCAAGAAGAGAGAAGTTCATCACGGTCAAGCGCAAGGTTGTGCATGTGATTTGAGGCAGTACTAACCACAAATACAAGTGGAGAATGGATTGAAAGCAACCCCGAGCAGAAAATTTGGGGGTATTGGTTTACAAGAACCTCAACATGAGCTGGCAATGTGCACTTGCAGCCTTGAAAGCCAACTGCATCCTGGCCACATTAAAAGCAGCATGGCCAGCAGGTCAAGGGAGACAGTTCTTCCATATTTACTTCACTCTTGTGAAACTCCACCTGGGGTACTGTGTCCAGCTCTGGGGCCCCCAGCATAAGAAGGACATGGATGTGTTGAAGTGAGTCCAGAGGAGGGCCACAAAGATGACCAGGGGACTGGAGTACCTCTCCTGTGAAGGCCGAGAGTTGGGATTGTTCAGCCTGGAGAAGAGAAGGGTTCAGGGAGACTTAGAGGGGGCCTGCAAGACAGCTGGAGAGGGGCATGTAGTGAGAGGACAGGGAGGAAAGGCCTTAAACTGACACAGGACAGGCTTAGATGAGGTATTAGGAAGAAATTCTTCACTGTCAGGGTGGCAAGGCACTAGAACAGGTTGCCTAGAGAAGTTGTGAGCTTCCCATCCCTTGAATGTTTAAGTTGCAGTTGGATGTGGCTGGCTTAGTGGAAGATGTCCCTGCCTGTGGCAGGGGGGTTGGAACTAGATGAGCTTTAAGATCCCTTCCAACCCAAACCATTCTATGATTCCAGGAAAATGATTTTTCTACTATTTGATCTTTGTTTGTTCTAGATGTAGCTTCTGCACTGGTCATAGTTCATTGTTTTATCTGAATATCAGCAGCAATATTCTTGACTTCCAGTTTAAAGCTTCACAATACAGATTATCTTTCAGCAGCTATTCCATAGCAATATTTTTGTCCTTTCCCTCTCTGTTCAAGATTCAACTGGTCTCTTTGCTGAAGAGGTAGGTGTGGTTGTTTTATAACAAGGTGAATAAATAATTGATTGCTTACATCACTTAAGATTTTATAATTGTACTTCTTATTAACAGTAGCTTCCAGTCTTTGTGGCTACAAAGACTCTTGTGCCTTTAGGCAAATTGTTTTACATAGAGCTGGTACTTGATTATCCAGGGTAACAAAGGAGAGGAGGGGGTGGGTGGGAGAACATGGATACAGTGGAAAAACTGTGGATAAAGAAAGAAATGGTAAACTCTGCTACAAATCATGCAGTAAGTGTACAGCTGAAGGGGAAGAGGGGGAACTGGCCATTAATCTACCCCTTTTTACCATTCAGGTTTATCACAAAAAATCATTATATTGCTTTTGGACTCGATGTACCTTGGATGTGTCTGTACTTGTAGCACAATTGAACTACAGCATGGATGATCCATCCACAGATAGCTGAGAGCAGGTTATGTTGCGCTTTGTTGAAGGTGCTGCGCTGACTTGAGCACTGTTGGTGCCTTGTAACCCTGTGTTACGACAGAGTAGGATGTCTCTCCTTATTCTCAGAGCTTTGCATTAGCTGATCTAACCTGTGCTGTGGAAGCAAATGCCTGAAACAAAAATAACCTTGTTTAAATGAGAAGAATACCTATTTCATGGAATGTTTGACTCTTATAAGAGCATAGGGAATATTTCTAAATAGGTCTTGTATCTAAATAAAAAGATGTGAAATTAAGTCTTACTTCAATTAGAACAAGCAGTGTGATAGTTTACTTTCATGACAACCCTAAACTAATTCTCTTTTGCTTCACACCTTGCAAAGGCTGGCTGAGCTCCTGGTTGCATTCTCATAATTATCCCTTTAGAACAGGTTATCAGCCACTTTAAAAACACTGTAATGGGCCTCAAACCCAACCAAAAAAACCTATGTGGTTTGTAGAGCATATTCCTGTACATAATGTGTATATACTTTACATAATAGTCTGACAGTGCAGGAGATACCAATGGGGGAAAAAAAGCTATCCCATCTCTAACCTGATTCAGTCTGAGTTATGGTCACCTTGTCTCTTGTCACTACAGGTCATAAAGCAGCAGCAACAGCAATATCAATCCATTCTTCCACCCTTGTGTTCTGCCTGCAGTATTCAAAAGCCAAGTTCTCATTTTTCCCTCCCTTACATCTAACTCCAGAAACTTCTGTTTGACAGCACAAATTGAATAGGTTAGATGTGGCCATCCATCTTTGTCACTGCAACTTTTGGCTGCCTGTTGTAAAACATTAGCAGCTTCTTTTGCTGTTCTCCCATGTGACGCAGGGAATTATGGAAGTCAAGATTTCTAGAACTTATTAATGATGGAGAAGGGGTATAAAATCTTAATTGTATGCAGTCCATACAGCAGCAGTACAACTGTATTTCAAAGGATAGAATAAATGTAGCCTGTTAAAAATCTTCTTGGAACAAGGAATTGTTTGGGCAGAGGTACCCACTGAAACAAATAACATCTTCTTTGAAGTGATAAGTATTTAATTCTGAGGATCACATTTCATTAGCAGAACTGTTGCCTCCCCTCCCCGCTCCACCACTCCCTCCCACCCTGCACGCATGATATCTATTCTAGGAACCAGTTCAGCATGGCATCTTAAACTATTTTCAGGGAACACACAGATCGCAGCCCCAGAAGGCATCTTGTATATTTTCAATCCATGTGATATTTATCAGTAGCGTAGATCTAGTGGATCTAAATATAGAGAAAAATCATAGCATGTTACTATACGTCTTTAATTATTAGAATGCTTGTAGATGATTAATTCAGTGTAATACTGTTCAGCCTGTAAAGCAGAGGTAGTATAGAAGACAGCATTAATTAAGAGGCCTAGTGGTAAGTAAGTGAATGGCTAGTGTGTGCCCTGGTGCTAGGCTAGAGGTGACATGTCCAGTGGTGACTCAGAAGAGTTCACCATTCTGAATAAGCTGCCAACCAGAGGATCACACACTTCAGTCCTCTGTGTTGGACTTCATAAGTGCAAATGATGGCACAATCAATGCCTAATGAAAATCCTCTTACCAGACTGTCTTAATAGGATTACTTTCCAGAACACAGAACTGGAAAGGATCTCCTAGGTCACATGGTCTGCCTTCTTATTTGCAGATAAGCTCTTTGCATTTGATATAATTTTTTAATGGAGTAACTCAGTTATATGATGTTTCTTTCCACATTATTTTATGTATTTAAATATGACCTTTAAACCCTTTAGGCACTAGGATCTTTCCCATCCCTTCCATAAAATACAGAAAGACATAAAGAAAAGACCAATACTTGCTTGGAATGAGCTTGCTTGGACTTTCACTCTGGGGTGAAGTTTAAACAGATTGTAAATGTGCTTTACTGCCTGTTCTTACTCTGGGCATCATCAGACTCAAGTGATGACCACAGCTGAGGGGCAGAAGTATTAAGAGAGTGATTCTGCTGTAGGTAATTTACTACCCTATAACAAAATCTGCCTTTTGAGTAGATGTCTGCAGACTCTGGGAGAAATATGCTTACTAATACTCATGGAATTAATTTAGCACTCCTTAGAAAATATATTTTAGTGGCTTAAGATCCTAACTTATTTTAGCACTTGAATGATAACTTTTTTGAAGTAGATGTCTAGCATGGTACACGTGATTAGTTTTACTTTAGGTGACTGGTATATAACATTTTGACACACTTTCTTTAAACACAAGGAATGCCCCGAGCCTTTACAGTTGGTTGCTTTACGTTTTAAAAGATAATACCTGAAGCACATTTTTTTTGTCAGAAAAGAAGTCCAGAAGTTCTGGAATAAACTATTGTGTCTTTTTGTTTTCGTTATGCTGGAAGTAATCATGCCATTTTAGGCTTATGGTCAAATTTCGTATTCCTGTTTTAGGTGTGTTCAGGTAAAACTGCTTGGTCTTCTTTCTTAAAACATTAACTCCCTAGAATTTGTATTATGTTGACATTGAAAACGGAATCCTTTCTGAGTGCAGAAACTGGTGAGGGGAGGAGTGCTGGTGGTAACTAGCTCACTGGCAGCCAGAAACATTCCAGCTCTTACTTCAGCTGTTGCTGTAGTACTGCCTAGTCTGCTTAGCTTAAGATTTAATCAACTTGCTTATAGCTATCCAACTGCTTTTTGTGTATTAAACCCAAACTCTTAGGCAGAAGATTTGCTTTAGTGTAATGAAGTAATTTTGATAACCAGAGAATTCATTTATGCAGGGAAGCAAGGTATCAATCTTCCAGTGTATAATCTGGAGACTGTCTTGTCTCAGGTTGGGGGCAACAGAGGCTTCCAGGACTAGTTCTGTAAAAATCAACACCTAAACAACATTACTGCCTTTTTTTTCTTCCCAGTATGTCTCTGAACACTTTTTCATCATCATTTTTTAAAAAGTTCTTATCAGATTTCACCTTAAAATATGTAATGACTGTATTTGGTATTAGAATTGTTAGCTCTTACTCTTGGATATTAGTTTGCAGTGCATTTAATGTACCAAGTGGAAGGAGGCAGGACTATGTGCCGAAATACTTTTCTGGGAATCTGACAGTGAGAATAAGCATGGGAATCAAACAGGGGTCCTATACAGTCTTTAGCTCCCTTCTCCTTTTGTCATCCTTGGTGGGATAGTCACAGCAGGTTATCCCACCTCCTGGATCTGGAGTTGTTTGCGAATTCATTTTAAAGAACCCTCAGGCACTTTTCCATGTTTTGCAGTTCGGGGACTTGCCTGTGTAGCCAAGTGGTGTCTCTGGCCCCCGGGGAAGAGGAGTGTCTGCTTTAAAGCATGTTAGAACTCCTGCTGATATTTCTTGACACCAGTGGACCAGAGCCAAAATGCATTGACTGCCAGTCCCTGGCCTGCCTGCTGCTCCAAATGAGTATCTGGGGGGAGGGAGAGTCATCACTGTGTAGAGCACACTGCTATGCCCAGGCACAGCTTGGAGGAATGACTTGTTACAAACCATGAGAAACTCTCTGTATCTCTTGCATACTAAATTTCTTCAAAAAGACCGTGTTGCTTCTAGATTCTGCAGGATGTGAGCACATTTGTTTTGATACCACTGAATAAAACATTTCCCCCGTGCCCCAGAAAACAGACTCCTTGTCTCCCATGTTAAGTCTTAAAGGACCTAATACCTCTAGCTAAAGAAATATTAATGACTGAAAACTGTCTCCCACTCCAACCAGTAACACTTTGATTGGCTGGTAAGACAAAAATGTGGTGAGAAGACTATGCGTGTGTCAGATGCTTGATGTACCCATACTGTATGACTTTTATTGCAGAAGTCAATTTACACGCAGCTTCTCAGTGTAAAGAAAATCAATACTGGAGACTAACAGATTGTTTTTACAGGGCTGCTGAAACTGAGATGAGGAGAGCCATTTAGAGGCCTCATTATATCACGTGCTCTTTCCTTGTGTTCTTTCAAACAATCTGATGGAGTAATTAATCCTTGAAGTGCCCCAAGAGGCAAACCTACTTAATTGCACTGCTGTTTAGCCTAAATTCCCAGGCTGCAGAGGACCCGGTGTTGATCTTGTTTGATCAAAATTTTTTCATGGAGTATATATTCCTTAGGTCTTTTTCATCTTCTCTCTTAGAAAAAAGCAATCCGTCTGTCAAATTTGACCTAGTGTGGCACGATCCTAGTGGGTATTGCATTCTTCCTGTAAGCAGAATTATGTACAAATTGCAGGGAAGCAGTCAGCTGCACCTATGTTGCTTGGAGCTGGAGAGTGACCTGCTCTTGTGAATCAGACAGAAGTAGGTATGTCCTGTGACTACTATGTGGAAAGTCATTCCACTCGCATAATCATCTAAGTAGCAACATTTAAGCCTGGTGGCTTAAGCTCTGTGCCTTTCAAGGGTGACTATGTAACAGTGATTTGGTGTACAACATGTATTTGCTAATACCAAATTATTTCTGCTTGATGTGAAAGTGGATGATGACAAAAACATGATGCGTCCTTCCTATCTGCTTTGGAGTGTTTTGTTTAACAGAAGTGACATACAGGCATAGACTTAGCACATCCTATTTTTATATAGAGAACACAAGGCATTTGTTTTGGAGACAGCACTTGATTTTCAACAAATGTCGTGTTGTTGAGCTTGAATCCATGTTATGGGTATGGTTAGGAAGTGCTGAATGCTTCTCGTCCTCTGCTCAGTATAGTCTGTGATCAATGCCTCTTCTTCATTTAGCAATTTCACACTCTAGTGATTCCTTTAGACTTCTGTAGAGATGCACAAATTAGAGAACAATTCCTTAACCAGTGTGTTCTGGATATATTTGGATAAGTTGAAGTTGTTTTGACAGTTCAGCTATGAAAACAGTAAAATAGTGGTGTTAGTACTGAAGAAGATTAAATGAAGTCTGTGACTGGGTATCAGTCTCTTCTCTATGCTTACTAGTGCCACTGCAGTTGCAGACTTCAAGGTTCTTTGCATAGTGAGCAGAGATTTGATTTTTTTTTTTTTTAAATTAGCATTATGGACAAATTGAATGCCTAGTATGCTCTACTCTGACTGGCAGTTCCTTTTTAGATAAACTAAAGGTATTTTGGTATCATAAAATCTTTTCCCTGTAATGACATCATCTCACCAATGGATTTTTTTCTGTGTTGTGCTAAAGATGATAGAGCTGCAGCCATTGTAGCAGGGGATTAACTTTAATTATCTAAGTTATGGGCACAATGAGATGGAGGGTTCTCAAAATTCAGAATCTTGTGGTATTTGCCCTTTTATTTCGTGTGATATTTGGTTTTCATCATTTAGTAGCAATGACATGAATCCCAGAGAACTGCTCTGCTTTGTGTCTTGCCCACACCCCACCTGCTGGCTATACCCCCCGCGTTCACTGCCCATGGCTCTAGGGTAATTTATCCTCTTAGGATGCATGCCACAAGGACACATCTCCTGCCTTGAGAACTGCTCTGAAGTGTAAGTGCTTGAGAAGTTGGAGTAGTTGGTAACTCTTTTGGAAACCCTTGTCCTAGCAAGTTCTAGCTGTCATAAACACCGTGCCTTTGACTAGTGGAGAACAAATACACCTCTCTCCTCTAGAGCTTGCTTCTGTCTGTCTCTGCAATAGGCAGTAGAAGGATATCCACTGCCTCTGAACCGATGGGAAGTGCTGGGTTATCAGGGCCAGGTGGGAAGAGATTGGAGAAGAAAATGGAAAGTTGTGTGGACCTGGAGAAGCAGAACTAAGCTAGAGATGGTAGTATACATGTATGAAGTGTATAGTAGGCTGCCTGCCTTGTCTCCATGTTTTACCAGGTGATTTCTTTCACTGGTGTGTGCTTCAGATCCAGGTGTGTGGGTGTCTATCTCCTTGCCCAAATTCTGCTGGCTTGCTTGTGCCAATTTGATAAATACAAGTAATTTTTCTTCTGGCTTGCTTTCTTCCTGTGCTCCCAAGTCCCTGATCAAACTTGTCCCCTCTGTCTTTCTCTACTAAAGACTCACAGAAATATTCACGGTGGTGAAAGAGAGAGCTTCAGAAGTCAGGGGTTGTAGGGGCACATGAGATTGACAGTATATTGCTATAAGTTTGCTTCTCTTGCTCTAGATGTTGCTCTTTGGACAAGTAGGAGCTAGAATTTTGTATTTCAGGAAGACTTGTTTGAGTAATGTTTAAAGCAGTGCCAGTATTGGAGAGTCCACTGGAGGTGGATTAGAGAGAGAAGTAATATGATCGCTATCAACAACTGCTGGTATTTCTACAATTAGTGAGGATGTCTATACATTTGACTCTGAAGACACGTGATGTGATGAAATGCTTCTAAAGCATTTGTCCAGTGTTTTTTGTAACTTGTACATCAGATCTGGGCAGCTGTCTCCAGGTACACTTGTACAGTCACCCCTTCATTCCAAGCCTGTCGCCTGTAGGTGAAACGGTCTTTGTAGATGGCTTTTCCTCAGATGTTTCCGGGATGATAGGTGTTCAGTAAGGTAAGTTGTTCATGGCCATGAGGACTTTCTTATGGAGCAGGAATTACAGGTCTAAATGTCTGCGGTACAGGCTACAGGAAAAATGAAATAATAGACAAGTTTGAATTGATGTTCTGCACTCTGTAGCTATTAAAGGCATGTTATGAGGCAAACTTTTAATAGAGGAGATTTTCCACTCACAAAACTCAGCTAAACACTTACTTAATTTTAGTACTCCACCTCTGATACAGATGGTTAGTGTTAGAAAACTGCAGTCTTCCACCATTACTGTTGAAGTGACCTGTTCACCCTGTCACATTATGGCATCTGCTTTTATTGCAGAATACCACTATTTTCTCATCCTTTTGACTTTTTAAAAAGATTTTTACAAAAAGGCAAAACCTGAACTATACATGCAATTATTTCCATAGCGCTGAACAGGAGAATTAGGGATGTACTTTGGAAGCACTGTAACAGACTGGCTGCCTATGCCTTGAAAAAGCATATTTCTTCCCTTTTCATTTTCACAGCTGCAGTGTTAAGCATAAAAGCAGTGAAGTTAGAATATGTCTGACTCTGTCCTCCCACACTGGCTTGTTTTTCATGTTGTATGATTGTTACTTTTAGGAGTCATCCGTGTTTATGTGGGTTTTGTTTTTGGTTTTGATTTTCAAATGGTCAGTTAGCAAATCAACATTAAGAAAGTTGCATGAAAGCCTAGCCTGGGAATTTCCTGCCCCAGAAGACAAAATACGTTGACATATATAGACAAGGCAAAAGAAGGGAAGCCATCTGTGCTGCTGCTGTAGATGAGGAGTCTTTGCTTGCTGTAGGCTAAGGAGAAGGGGAATAGTAATAGCAAGTGGAGGTTGTGTGTTACTGGAGAGGAATTAATATATGCAAAGATATTCTCGTTTGGCATTACTCTGACATTGTGTTGGAGATACTGCAGGAAATGAGACATGGAGTGGAAGCTGGAAGAAAAGGAGTGTGACTTCTTATGTCTTCTTATACACAAATTCTCCCCTCTCAAATCTTGTAATGCTCAGTGTAGAGCAGGAATGATGCTGGAGCTGACTTCTGATAAAAATGCAGCTGCAGAGCCAGTGGTGCTGGTAGTGAGGTTGTCTGGCAGTGAGGGAAGAAAAACCTGGGCACCCTTGGGAAAGGAGGATGGTTGTGGATTCATAGAATTGTTTAGGTTGGAAAAGACCTTTAAGATTGTTATTAACCTAGCACTGCCAAGTCTGCCGCCAAACATGTCTCTAAACGCCACATCTACATGTCTTTTAAATATATCCAGGTATAGTAACTCAACCAATTCCCTGGGCAGCCTGTTTCAATGAATGATAACCCATTCCATGAAGAAATTTTTCCTAATATCCAATCTAAACCTCCCCTGGCATGACTTAAGGCTGTTTGCTCTTGCCCAGTCAGTTGTTACTTGGGAAAAGAGACCAACACTTCCTTTCAGGTACTTGTATGGAGCAATAAGATCTCCATGAGCCTCCTTTTCTCCAGGCTAAACAACCCCAGTTCCCTCAGCTGCTCCTTGTAAGACTTATGCTCCAGACCCTTCACCAGCTCTGTCGCCCTTCTCTGGACATGCTGCAGCACCTCACTGTCTTGTAGTGAGGGGCCCAAAACTGAACATAGGATTTGAAGTGTGGCCTCTCCAAAGCACAGTACAAAGCGATGATCACTTCCCTTCTCCGACTGGCCACGCTATTTCTGCTACAGGACAGGTTGCCATTGGCCTTCTTGGCCACCTGGGCACATGCTGGCTTGTGTTCAGCTGCTGTTGACCAGCACCCCCAGGTCCTTTTTTAATGAGCAACTTTCCAGTCACTCTTCCACAAGCCTGTAGCACTGCATGGGACTGTTGTGGCCCAAGTGCAAGGTCCAGTACTTGGCCTTGTTGTACCTCAGCCCATCAATCCAGCCTGCCCAGATCCCTCTGCAGAGCCTTCCTTCCCTCCAGCAGATCAACATTCCTTCCCAACTTAGTGTCATTTGCAAACCGACTGAAGGTGCATTCAATCCCCTCATCCAGATCATCAGTAAAGACATTAACCAGGACTGGTCCCAATACTGAGCCCTGAGGGACACTACTTGTGACTGGCCAATGGTCAACAGCAGTGGCAGCCCTGTGTCTGGCTCCCCGGTACTGAGCAGGAGGTGTTCCTTGCATGAGCTCAGCTGGGGTGCCTCTGCCAAAAATGACTGCAAAAATGGTATTCAGTGGAAGATCTGCTCCTCAGCGTTGGTTTGTGCAGTGGGCCGGCAGTGCCGTGCGGGGCTCGCTGCAGTGTGCAGCCCTGGGCGTTGCTGCAGGTCAGCCAGCACACTCGTGCCACACCTGTTCCATGGGAGGTGCCTGAGGCAGGGAATGGCAGCCAGGGCCTGTCCCACCCCCAGCCAGGAGCAGGCAGCCAAGGGCGCTGGGGCAGCCCCTGCCCTGGTGTCTCCCTGTGGCTGAGCCAAGGGCAGGCTGGAATGTGGGTCCAGCTCAGCAAGGCCTGTGGCTAGGCAGGGCTGTGGGGAACTGGCCCTGCTGGGACGTGGCTGGGGCAGGGGCTCATGGCCCCGAGAGCTGACATGGGTGGCCATGGGGACAGCCCTGCGCCCCGGCACTGAAGTGAGTGGGGCTTCTTGATCTGGCTTCCCTGTCAACAGAAGCTGCTTTGGGATACCTTCTTATATGAGCCTTTGGGCCATGGGTGTTTATTAAGGCTATTGGGGGCAAATAGGGGAAGTTTGTCCTTGAAGGGAGAGCTCCAGGTCTGGATCACAGACTGTAACGCAGAGCTGTGGCTTATGTTAACATGTGTGTCATGGCTGAGCGTTTGAAGATGTCGGTGCAGACCCAGCTTTGTTATCATATCCAGAGTGGCCATATGGACCCTGATGAGAAGGTGTGTGGTGCACCATTAATTTAGTTTTTATGTAAAGACTTGTTTTTTGAAATGCCTTTGTTCAGCCATGAAACCCATTTAAATGTCAACTTCTGAAACCATGTTTCTTATTTTAATTTCCTCACATCACAACAGTTTGATATGCTGAAAGATTTTGCTTGCTAGAGTCTTTGTTGCTGAGGCTGAAAGAGCTGTAAAAGGCAGAGCAGGAGACAGGAAAGGAGAAGAGGGGCAGGCTAAGCCCAGAGTCCATCAATGGTGCTTGGAGGCCCTGCAGTCCTGTTGGGGACTGGGGGCTGGCTGGAGGTGTTAAAAGGAGAAAAGAGGTTAAGGGCATGAGTACTGTATCTGAACCACTATTCCTGCAGAAGCTGGCCATGCAATCTCCTCCCATCACTGTCATGCAAGTGCAGTGGTAGGTAACACAGGATTAAAGGAAATACAGGAGCTGATGACTTTTCTGGTTGTATCTTCATAACATTTAGAATACTACTTGACCTGCAAAGATTTCTGCAAAGATTCCTGCAGGTAAGAAAAAAAGGATTAAATTTGCTGGATAATAGTTTCTTTGCAGCAATGTAAGCTGGTCTTGACTGCTGCTGTGTTAATGGTGCCTTAAAGAAAACTATCAGCAGACTAATGAAAACAAAAACTTACCCTGCTTCATCCTATTCATATCCAAAGAGATGAACATTTCCAATCCTAATGATCCATTTAACTGCCAGGATTAAATGCATCTCAAGAAAAATTATATGCATTTAAAAAGGAAGACGCCTGTTAATGTAACATTGAGGCTATGCAATTGAGGACAGTAAAGCAACTGGAAGACAGATCTTTAAAACTGAGGTTAGTTTTCATCTGACTCTTAGAGAATTTTATTCTTCCTGTTTCCTAGATAAAAATTTACATTGCTTTGATTCTGAAGCACAGTCTGAAGTGCTCAAAGGTTAATGAACAAAACCTCAGCACTAAGGGCTAGCTAAATATTTCCTCCATGTCAGAGATGGAAACAATCACTTTATGACTTTCCCAGTGTCACACACATGCTTGATGGTAAGATCCTACTGAAAGGTTGTTGGAATGATTCTGTTTAAGGTGTGTTTAATTGTAGGACCTCCTGCATTTACTATTTGTAATTCCTGTTTCGTAAGTGTGGAGTTCCTCACTCTCTTCAGAAGCAAACTTCCTTGTGCATTGCAAACTTCCGCAGGGTAGCAGTCTTGTAGTGTACAAATGAATTTGGTGTTCAGCTGGCATGTTTCTTTTGTGTGCAAGGCAGCCTTGCATGTAAAACACAGCCAGATGCAGAGCAAGTGCACTGACCTGGGCTCCTGGATCCGGTGCACTTGTAAGCAGCATGGATCACCGTGTACTTGGGTACTTCGGTCCCAAATGCCTTTTGCTAGGTCTGCTGGTGTTTTATTCCCATGGAGTTTTTTCCTGCATTAAACTGAGGTGCTTTTTATTTCCCAGGGAACTATGGGAACTTGTCTGTTCTTGAGGCATGTTTTGAGGGGGAAGGGAAGAAGATATTGTGGGAAAGCATCAAATAACTGAATTTGCTTTAGGGCTGAAATCAAAGGGCTGTAGTCATCAAAAGGTGGAAGAGAACAAGCCCACAAGAAAGCAGTGGTGACGGTTTTGCCTGTAGCTCCAAATGTGCCAGGGTGGCTGGGAGTGGAGCACTGAGTGCAAGGTGGACTGACTACATATGTGAGTGAGTGAGTAGGAGCTCATTTGAAGCAATGCATGAGTAGAGGCCAAAGCTGACTTGCTATAAAACAGAATGTTACAAGAAGGCCAGAATAGTTTCCTATGAATAAAAAAGTTAAACGAGACAGGTACTGTTGCGTTAGCTTCTAGGGCAACATGAAGATGCTTTGATGTACAACTTTGGCCCAGTGCTCCTCTCACCTAAGCCAGATTGAATGTATAGATAACATAAGCCACCAAGAGATTGGTAATTTTTAACTGCAGCTTGTTTCTCTGTTCATTTGGAATCTTGTAGATTGGAAGCTCAATCAGCTCTTATTTCTCCCTCAGCTCTATCTTAAGTGTTTCAGGGCTTCACATGCATATTCCCTGTTTGAGTGCATACATGGATTTTCAATCATAAAAAGTAGTTATTTTTTCTTTGTGTGTACTTTGTTTGTTTGTTAAGATCAACAACATGAAGTAACTTAAAAATTAACCTGCATTCCTTAGTATATTTTCATAAGTAGTTACCCAGATCTACAGCAGAAACCACATTAGGAAATGAGTTCTGGTCTGTGTAGAAACAAGGTGAAACTGATGTCCTAATTTTTCTAATTAACTACATAATTGTTTAATCCCTTTGGAAAATGGTGATGTCAATTTGGGTACTTTGGTTTTGAATATTTTTGTTTTACCAAGTATCTTATGACTTGGCTTGTCTTTATTCAGTGGTAGATGCCAAAGGCATTATCTGAAGCATCTTCAGCATTTTTAAAGTGGAATAAATATAGAAGTACTCTTGGCACAGCTATCTCCTACTTGCAGCTGAAGGTAATGGGGATTTTAAACAAAGGGATATTGGGTATGTTTGATTTCAGTGAGTGGCAATGGGTTCTGCTACCTTCTTTTAACTCTCTATTTCATAGGCCAGCTAGAAAGCTTGTTAGCCTCTTTCCTGGTCACAAAATGCTACCTGGGTGCCTGTATTTTGCTGGTGCTGAAATGACCAGGCAAGGACTGCTACACCCATTCCATATTCAGTGGATTTTATCCTATGAACTCTTGTTATGGAAGGCAGCACTGTTTATTATGAATGTAGGATTTATTAGTGTCCTGACTCGTGTGCTTGGCACCATGTGTGCAGAACTGAACCATTTGTGCTCTAAGCTACCTGCCTGTGGGAGGAATATGGGTACAGTGTCTTTTACACATATCTTCTACAAGCTGTGAAGATGCGTTTGAGGGGGTTGCTCCATCTTCTGTTTCCCAAACCATCTGGGTTTGGAAGAATTTGAGAAGGATTAAAAGTAGATACTTGGCAGCTTTGGGCAGTAATGAGAAAGTGGGGTCCTCAAACAGTGTCCAAATGTAGCTTCTTTAGAAACATCTCATCCTTTTTTTCCTTCTTTATCTTCAGAAAACAGTTCTCACTTCTCTAATCCTGTATGTTGTCTTTGAACCAGCAGACAGAGACCTCACAAATGGCCCAAGCTTTCTAAGCTCTCCACCAGAGGAGTCAGACATTTTCTAAGCTGTTGTTTTGACAGTGAAGTTCAGTAAACAGGGCATGCAGGGGTGGAAAGTGTTTGCTGCACTGGAGGAATTTGTAATGTTTAGACGTGCTCGTTGTGGAGACATTCTGAAAGTGGTGAGGTGAACTTTTAAACTCTGCTTGCCTTGGCCATTTGAATTATTAAGAAGACTGGCACCAAGGAAGGTCAGTAGGAAGTACCACTTTATGCTGACTGATAGGACTCTGTGCCAGCCAGTGCCTTTTCTGAGCTAGGTTTCAAATGCTTTGATTTGGTTTGCTGAAGCAAAGCTTGCCTGTGGAGGTTGCATATGTGTGCAGCCCAGCTCTGCTTAGTTGGAGCAAAAAGTCTATCCAGGAGCTTGGATTCAGGCCAATTGCTGCACGAGAAAAATTCTCGTTCTCCTCCTGTATTTTCACATGCTCACTCAGCGTGACCAGCTCTTGGAAAAGAACTGGTGTTTCTTTAGCATTTGAGGGTGTCAGTCGACTCATCCAAACTCATAATTTGAAACTGGGTATTCTATTATTAGCTGTAGCCTGAAGTGATTTTCAGAATCCACCTGTCACTTTAATTATGCTTACTCTTTATTTGTTTTGTTTCCTTGTTCATTGATAAGAGAAAATATTAAAGAAATGTGCATCCCTTGCAGCTTGTGGCTAATGTGGTATGCTAGCATGTTTTAGAAAGCCTAAAAAGAGTTTCAAAGGAAACTGGTAATGTAGGTTGGACAGAGAGCAATTGCATGCAACCATGACTATGCATGGAGAGTCCTCTACAGCTCAGGCTTTTGATTTGGGGAGAGGGAAAAGAGGGTTTGGAGCTACCTGAACACTGATTTACCAGTACCAGTTTAAAGCAAGTCCTATGCCATTGCAGAAGGTCGTCTGAACTGGTGCTACAAGGTACGTAAAAGCTGAGCAGGAGCTTATATTTATTTTTTTTAAATGGGCATAAACACTTTTTCCAAGCTCAGAACTGCTTGCTGAACTCATTCAAATACAAATCCTGAAAGCTGCTTCTCTGGCCTGTATGAATTTGGGTTGTAACTAGATCAGGGTTGGCTGCATTTTAAAGGCATTAAGTATATTTATTTCCATTATTAAGCTAAAACCACACATCAGAAATATTTGGCAGAAAAATTTGTCTGTGTGTCTTCTACCATACTAACTCTTATCATCCTAGCTTGAAATTGGCCAGAGAGATAATGATATCATAACACAGTGATAACTGTAGAATTAGGCTGCTTATTTTCACAAAACTTACACACTCTGAGTGTCTTCACCGAAGGGAAGAACTTCATCCTTTTTTAGTTGGCAGTGAATTCACACAGGTAAGTTGTTACAGCTTCTTACATATTCTTGAAAACTAAAAGGCTTTATTTGTGCACCTGAGAATCAACGCATGAATTACAGGAAATCCACACTTCCTTAGCACTGGTGCTTCCCAATCCATGTCATTGTTTCTGCTCCGTGTAGGAACAGACATGAAGAATTCAAACACAAATGTGATACACAGCCTTCTTTTGAGTAGCTCCTTTGTTGGATACTGACAGACTACTCATGGCAGATTTATTTCTTTGGGTTTTTTGGGTTTTTTTTGTTTGTTTCTTTCTTTTTGTTTGGTTTGGTTTTGTTTATGGAAGACTATTCACTTTAAAGTGGATGCTTTATTAAAGAAAATTACCTGCTAGCAACAAGTCCCGCACTGATGTGAAACATTGTCAAGCTACTAGTCATTCCCTGAATCTACTTTGTTGATGTGCCATTTCATTGCTCTTTGGTATGCCACAGTGTAAAAAAAGCAAACCACAAACAAAAGAACAAAATGATCCACCTGAAGATACACCTCCTCACTTCCCCAAACCCCAGTGATCCCAGATGGTACACTGGAAGCTAGGAGAACTCTTGTTTCATCTACAAAAAATCTTGTGGAAGTCAGCTGTTTCAGGATACATTGGATGTAGTTTGTGCTGAAAACTACTTTGACAACTGAAATCTTTTAAAGTAGAAAACAACAGAAACATGAGACAGGAGCAGCATGGAGCTTTCTCTCTTATCTTTTTTTCCCAGGGAGGGAAAGGGAGTGCCTGACTTTGATCTTATTACCTTCCTTCCACCTGATTCTGCGTGTGTGTTCATGCAGTTTCATGTCTGGAGACTTGATTATAATTTCTGGTGTTCCTGAAATATCTCCCATTTGAGAAAATCTGCAAGTGGAGATAGAAAAGACTCTGAGAATCTGGAGGAGCAAAGATTATAGGAGTCTTCCTCATTAACATGTTTGTGTCCAGGCTGATCTCTGCAAGGGCTTCAAACCTTAAGGCTTTGTATATTTGTAAAAAAAGTAGCCAGTTAAAAATAACTTTACTGTTTGTTTAACAGACTATTATACTTAGAATTCAAAGTTCCTTTGAACTGGCTATTCTGTATTACACATAGACTAGCACACAACTGCTACTTTAAAAATGCACAGGAGTACTTCTGGATTCCTTTTGATGGCAGCAGGTCTGTAGCCAAGACTGTAAGGTCAGACTCAGTGTTTGTGGAAAGCGTGTGATTGCTTATGGCTATCATTTTGTCCCTAGAATGGAAATAGGCTGCCGCAGATACTTGGTTTATATGCAAGTGTTTTGTAGGCGTGGGCCATATGAAAAGGAGCTCTACTGAAGGACTTTATTTTGGATTCCCTGGAATTACTTCCTTAGCTATGCCCCAGAGGGTAATGGTATTATGTTTCTTATATGTACTTCACTGCACTTGAAACTCTGGGTTTCAGAGTACATGCTAAGTACAGTGTCAGTGAGAACACTGCTGTCCTTTACAGCTACCATTTTATTTTATGGTGCAGTGTTTAAGTGCTTGAAGTTTTCTTCTCCTGCATTTCCAATCTTATCTTGTATTTCAAAGGTGGAGTAATGTGAAAAGAATGCAAAATAGTCAGCTCTTTGTCTAAGATGTACTAGTGATAAAAAGCTGAACTATGTTTAAGAACTGGAGGAGAAAGGATGCTCAGATTGTATTAGTTCATTTTCTTGGTATCTGGAAGTAGAAAATAATTTTCTACAAAGACTACTACACTGTATTGAGTAAATTAATTAATTAAAATCTGTCCAAGTTAAATGTTTGACTTGAGAAAGGTTAGGATTGTGGGGGTTTTTTGTCACTGAAATTAACATTTTTTAGGTGGTCAAGGTAACCAGCTGGTAGTGCCCATCTTTAGAACTTTTGATGTGGTAGTGAAATAATTAGTCTTAAAATACAGTGTAACAGATGGAAAAATTATATTACGTTAGTTGTGATTTGTAATATGTGTCTTTTGGTCAGGCATTATGAGCAACACAATCAGCCAGCCTTTAAGACAGTCTGTCCCTAGTCCCATGTCCTGACCCAACCTTTATCATGGTACACTGGTTACCTTTATCAAGGTCTGAAGGAAAGCATTGTCTCCAGATTTTCTGGACTAGGATGATGCTGTATGTTGCCTTCATGATCAAAAATAGCGGCAGTGAACTTTGGCTACCCCTATAACAGAAAGATGTTGGTCTTCCATGTAGTTATATGAGAGATACCATTGGTAAGATTCATCTGCTGGGAGACAGACCTCTGTGCTGTAGTGCTTGATGCTCCCTTAACAGTCTCCTGTTGTTTACTGTAGATGGATGGTTGCTCAATCATAGAATCATTGAATGGTTTGGGTTGGAAGGGACCTTAGAGACCATCCAGTTGTAACCCGCTTGCTGTGGGCAGGGACACCTTCCACTAGACTGGGTTGCTCAAAGTGCCATCCAGCTGGGCCTTGAATACTCCCAGGAATGGGGCGTAACACTTCCAGGAATGGGTCATGATACTATTTCTATGGTAGACATAGAAAGCCAGGTGAGAGAAATCCCAACTTGTGAGTCCTGAGCCTTGGTTAAAAAAAAAAAAATAAAAAATTGTAGCTTAGCTTTAAAATATTGCCCAACATAAATGATTTTGATCAAATGAAGTTCTCATTCTGGAAGATGTCTGCTCCTGAGTTAGATATGACTCTTTACATGTGAAGTGGCTTGGTGTGTACAAATTTTAGTTGTCATGTGATGAATGTGTATATTTGATAGCAGAGAAGGTGAGGAACAGAGAAGGCTAACCTCCAAGTGTTTCCAAGAAGCAAAATAGTTAAGCGAGACTCAGGAATGAGCAGCTGAAGTGTGAATCCAGGTAAATTCCTTGAATTGTTCCTTGAGAGTGTGCCAGAGGCTAGAAACTAGCTAGTGTTGTCCAGAAGGATGAAACACAAGCTGATCTCACCTGATGGCTTGCTCAAGATGTTCTGGCTCCTTGCTGTAAATATATTGTATTGACTGAGTTCAAGATCTAGAAATTTTGAGTCCATATTACACAAATCATGAGGTAATTTAGAAAAATAAAGTTGGTCTGTCTCTTGACTCCTTAATTGCTCTTGCCAGCAGCTTTTGAATGATGCCAACAAACTTATTAAAAAGGCTTTGGCAGTTGTTACAGGACCTTTTGCAAGACAAAGTCACCATTATGAGAGCCCTGCTGTGATAGGCACTTAGTCGCAAACACAAACGAGATTTAGTACGGAAGAATTTAGCCTGAAGAATGTCTAGTGATGGTGACTGCAATGCACCCAAGTGAGACGGTGTTCGATCCATCCAAAAGCTGTTGGTAGTCTCTAGCTCTCACCTGAGGTGGCTGGCCTCAAAATAGCATATTAAAGATGAGCACCATTTTGGACCCTGAAAAGATTCTGGGTGGCAGAAGACTTAACTAATAGTATTTTGTTTGTGAACACAAAGGTGGCTTTCTAGAAGGACACTTCAGAACTTGCCTTTCATGAGCTTGCAGAGACAGGGGAATCAGCTCACTGGACATCATCTTAAGACTGTCTAGTAAAGTTCCCAGTTTGTAATGTAAAAAACTGCATTTTAGTTTCTAATTACAATATTTTTCTGATGCTCTTTCATGTGTTCTGGGGCCTGAAAAGACACATTTAAGCTTTTAACCTCTTCTCCATGGGGATTTTCAGAGATTTGGACTCAAAACTTTTTAATCCCAAGCAAATTTTAGCTCCTGTAGTTAGGTGTAGTGCTAAAGCAGAAAATGTGTTGGTTTTAGCCATTATCGGGCCAGGGAGCAGTACACATAGGCATAGCCTGGATTCCTTATGGCCCTGTGAGCAAAGCATGATGGAATTTTGTAAAAATGTTAAAACACTTAGCTCTGGAGATGCCTCAGAACAAGGCCCCTACATGGTAAGGAGGCAAAGAGGCTACTGTGGTACAAAGAGGTGGGTTTTAGCGGAACAAAACAAGATGTAGCTGTACAAACTACCAGTAACCACATCCTCTAATGTGGCAAAGCTTGTCCTCTTTGCTGAACCAGACTTCAACTCGGTTTGGTTATTTGTTTGGAGCGTCTGTCTTTTTTGTGAGGATCAAAGTACTATCTGGAGGTACATGTGACGTAAAGTGTCTGAGATGGTTTCAGAGCTTATATGACAAAAAAGAAAAATTAGTGAAGAGAAGAATGTATTTTGAAATTTGACTAGTTAAGCACTCCTTTTAATAAGACTTATGCTGTGTTGGCTTTCCTGTTTGGAATTCAAAGGCTGAGGAGTTGATATTCAATTTCAATCCCAGCTCTCCTGATTTACTTGCTACACATTTTTTAATTTTTAATTTTTTTTAAGATGCAAACCACAAGTTAGTGGTTTCTTGGTGTAGTGCAGATGATACTGGCTGTTTTCACATTTTTGCAGCTTTTAATGAACTTTAGCATCTCTTAGCATGGTGCCTGTCATGCTCTGAATTTCAGGATTGGAGCCTTGGGAAAGTTACTAGTTTAACCTTGACTCTTTTAATGCCAGCTTTTCTAGGAGGAGAAACTGAGCTGAGGTTGCTGAGATTTAGCTTAAAAATTTTGGAACTACCAGAGAGCTGTTTTGTGTCTCTTCATAAGAGCTGGCCCTGACAGTTTAACAGAGCTTATTGACCATCTGCTTTGTCTAGTTTGCCACATGGCAGAGTAACAACTAAGCCAAAATACTGGCGGCACAGTGTATTAATTAAACACTTGCTTATGAACACTACCAAGATACCAAATTGATTGATGTTACACATTTAATTTGAAGAGTTTTGTCCTTTCTCTTGCTGCAGTCACTGGGTATTGAGCTGAAGACCACAGGATAGGTGGTGAGGAAGGAGCTGTTTGACTGTAGGTTGCAGTCCCTATTTGTCTCCTTGCCCTCTGTCTTCTGTTAACCCACTCTCAACAGATGGGATCCGGAGTATATTACAGTCTTGTTCCCCTGCTGCTACTTCTGACTGCTGTCCTTTGCCTCTCACAAAGCTGGCAAAGCAACAGCTGTTTCATAATTTTTCTGTTTGAAAGGAGAAACATAGCAATGGGGGTGGGGGGAGAGACTGAAAGACCAGTCATCTTGCTTGCATAAGACTAGAGAGAAATATCATTCGTGTCTCTTTTTTGAAAGCCAATAACTCCTCTGAGAACAGATTTCATGTTCTTCAGTGTTTGTGTTCCTGGAAATACAATGCATCTTTCTCCAACGTGAGAGGAGAAGTTGAGAGCTTTAAGCAAATAGCACTGGTTCTGTCTGCATGTACCTAGCTGGAGGAACCTGCCTGTGGGCTGCTTGTTAGTGTGACTAATTCTGCTCAAAGGCACAGCCGCCTGGGAAAACAGATTTTAAATCCATACTGTGCTGGTGGCAGAGATGTGTAACATGCTCTCTGAAAGGGATGTGGTAAGACTTTGGCAAAATCCAACAACTGTCTGCTTGATCAAGGGACATGCTGTAGGTAGCATCTCTGCATCTAGAAGATGAATCCTGTTGAGCTTGTTATAATGAACAGATGGCTTGTTAATATGTTCTGCTGGGCTATGGCAAGCCATGCTTCTTCAAGGCATTGCTAGCTACACTTTCATTGCAGAAATTTGTGTACATTCTCTTTCTTCTGGTAATTTTCTGTGAAAACGGGTAGCTGTTCATGCATATGTGGATGTAGGTGTATATTTGTGGTCTGTTAACACGATCCTGAAGGGTTAGTGTATATGTATGTGTGCACTGTGTATATATAGTATGCTCTTGAATGGTGTAACATGAAATAGTATTGCAATTCAGTGTAATATCAGTCTCAATGAAGCTACTGTTTGGCTCTATTTTTAATATACCTAAGCTGTTGGAAAAGCTTTGCATAGTATGGAAAGAAGTTCAGGAGAAAACTGAAAGACTGCTGTACTCATTTGGGTTCTATCTGAAAAGCTGTGTCTAGCTGGCTGCAGATGAAGCCTCTGATAACACACCCGTATTTTGGCCTCTGGAAACTCAGTGCTAACCAGAACCATTGCACTGATTGTGTTCAGGACTTCCAGGAGTTGCAGAGGATCCCAGGTGTGTGTGCTGCCCTACAGAACCAGGAAACTATGTAAGAAATGAGATCTTGAGTATATATGTGAGTTCTCTCCTTCCTGGGAATCTTTGGTATTCCTGATAATTGAAGGTGGCGCCTTCCAGCATTTAAAGGGTACTTGAGAAAATTACAGTCCTCTTAAAATCTTTTTCTCCTCCTCACATATTTTTTTTAATTCCCCCCCCTCAATGTGTTAATTAAGATACTTAAGAGTAATCTTTCACTCTTTTGTAACTTGATAACATGAGGGTTATAGCCCCTCTGCCAGGTCTCCAGCTCTGGAAATGAAGGGCTAGGCTTGATACAGCTTTAAAAAAGTAGTCTTTTGCTGGAGGTGTAGTTCAGTCATAGGAAACAGTTTAAGCAGTTGTTTTCTTTAGCACATACATGGGAGTGGTACTGCTAAGAAGAAGGGATGGGAGAGAATACGTGCTCCTCCTTCAGCAGCCTATTGGAGTTCTCTCTCTTCAGTTCAGCCCAATTGCAATTTCTCTGGTTTTGCTACTGGCAGTCTGCAAGTTCATCTATTTTAAGGGCCCTCATCAGTCCTGAACTTGCTTTGTTTGCCTGCATCATCTTTTTGCTGCAGTGATTTGTGAGGACTAGCAGCTGTTGCGTGAGCATTTGGAATTTTTGTGGTCGTGCTGGAAAATATTGCCTGTTTGTGTATTTGAGGAGCGGAGGGACACCTCAGTGCTTTGGCCTCATTCTGTTTTGGGCTTGGTAACACTGTCATGATCATGTATCTCACGACAATTTTTCGTTATCCAATGTGAAAAGGTCTGTCACATGTTTGCTGCTGGCAAGAGAGTATGTCGTGGAAGATGATAGGCTCTTTAGCATTTAAAAAGTAAAGCTGTAAGTAAATTAGAAGCTTCAGGTACTACTTCGGTTTTCTACTTTTATACAAAGCCAAAACAACAAATATCATTTCTTACATTATACTTTTCTCCTTCTGTATGCCTTAAATTACTTCTCAGGCTATGATTATGGAACTACAAAGCTTTTATTTCTTAAAAAAAAATTATATATATGCATATCATCATAACTTATTTCTTTTGGAACTCTACTGGGAAGGAAAACACTCTTTTTTCTTCAGCCTGTGACAATTTCCAACAATGCATATGATTAGAGATTGCTGACAAGTCCTGACTTTGCATGTTTGTGTCTCCCTGAAAAATGGAAGCAAATATTTTCACATATATCTGACATCTGCTTAAGAAAGATAAATCTTGAAGTGAAGTTGAAGCAGGAGAAGAGAACAAATTTTAGGCTGACCACAGCAAAGTGAGTGTTCAGTTGAAACAGTGTACCGTTTAGGGGTCAAGGGAGCTGAAATGGGAGTTTCTGGTGCTACAGGCTTTCTTGGGAGGCAGTTAGGCTGATATCTGTTCTTAAAACAGTTGTCGCAGATCATTTGCAGGCTCTGCCGGGGGACACTTGCTCAGTCTGCATTTTCAAGATGGCAACGCAATTTATAAGGGTTCTGGCTGTTCAGAGTGCAATTTTTTGGCAGTGAGCAAAGGTTAGCTTCTCTTGGGGTAAGTAAATGTGTCCATAGGGGAGGCTTCATAGTGAAATGGGTACAATAATGTGGAAGGAGCTAGGAGTCAAAAGGGGTTACCGGAAGCTTTTGTTTTACTTGGGCTTTGGACTTCTTTGCAGTGAATTCTTCTCTTGCCTTTGTGCTCTGGTGGCAAGGATGTGCTCTTGATGTGGAAATAGAGTGTCTCCTTGCAACCCATTTTTCAGAGACTTTCAGGAAAGTGTGAATGTGTATACTTGAAACCAAATGAATGGCAAGGCGTTTTGACAGACTCTTGAGAGCTTTTAAATGGAGGCATCCTAAAATGGTAATTAAAACTTAAATTCCTTTCAAACATGCTACATTTGGATATAATAAAAGGATTTTGGAAAGAAAGAGAGTGGTTCAAATCTTGCCAGCAATTAGATATTGACTGAAACGAGATAAAAATGACATGACACAGAACCCATGAGCACAGATGTCAGGTAGTGAAATGTGTGAAGGAAGGGTGATGCTGCATGATGGAAATCCCAGTTAACAAACCAGCTGGGAAGATAACACTTCAATACAAGAAAGAGATCGGAATGATTCCATTGAAAATCCCTATTTTGAAAGGAATTAAGTCAACATTACAATGACAGAGAATATAGTATGAACTTACATATTCAGCTTCACCTTCCAGCACTTACTTGTTTTTTCTATCTTCTACTGATACAAAATTTTCAGATGAGACATTTATTAAATTGTGAAGTGGTAATGAAATGGAGCCTTTGTATATTTCTTATTGGCTTGGCCTTTTTTGTCTGCAGAGAAATGTTGGGCAAAGCTGGGCTTTTCTGACTTAATAGAAGCATCTCTATTGGCATCATGATGACTCTTCCTTGGAGACTAGGCAAGAAGTTCCCATCCAGGAGAGAAAAGCACAAAGAGGTATTCTGCATGTTAAAGGGAAGTGGCCATGTTTCTGTTGTGCTGGACAGTTGCATCAGTGTCACAGTCAAAACCATCTGATTTTTAAGGGCTGTAACAATTTTTGCTGAAGCTGTCAAATACATGGTAAAAGAAGAGTAAATAACAGCTCGTATCTGACTCTCAACTTCCATTTCCCAAATAAACTGATGGAAGTATTTAAATGAATGATGGGGCCATGAACCAAGCAAGGCTTGCCAAACTGTGTTTTTTGGCCAGCTAGAGATCCCTAGAAGCTGTTCTATTCCAAGTCAGAGCCAATTTTGGTTACTTACTGTTGGATGCTTTATGGCAGGGCTTCTGAGCAAGTGCTTCCTAAACAGCTGCTCATACAAGAACTACTGTGTATGGACAGACCAGAGTCGGCACTGCCAGTGTGTGAGCCCTGACTAGTGTTTCAGTCACCCATTCAAGCAACAGATAAATACCAAACTAAAAATAGCAAGTCCAGGGCCCAGGATAAGTATTTGCAGTCACCTACATAATAGGCTCTTTTGAAAACTTGTTAAAACACAGGATACCAAGAAACTGATTTGATTAAAAAAACCCCTAAGTAGTGTGTATGTGCATTTGTTTTACCTTTACAAAATTCAATTTAGCAGCTAATTAGAGGAAAAATTACTCCTGTTGATTCTTTGCAAATTACTTCCTTAGCTTCCGTATAATAATGAATAAATAAATAAATAAAAACCTGAGAGGAAAAAAGTCTTGAACAGAAGTGGGGAAAAGTAAAAGGATCTGTTATTTATCTTTCTTGGCCAAGGCACCTGCACAAGCCTCCAGTGCTGTTCATGGAGTTGCAGGCTGCATTCAACACTGTATGAGTTACCTCCCTGCTGCTGATGGGAGAATGCAGCCAGAGAACTGTGGCAGCCAGCCCAGGGATCTAAATAAAGAGGCATGGTCTTCTGAAAGAGCACAGAAAGCCTTCCTTCCAGCAAGAAAACTTGATGAGTGTGCTGGTGACCAACAGTAGGCAGTGTCTGCTAGGCAAGCATGGCCTCAACTGAGTTGGCAGAGTTCAAAGTGCAATAAAACTTAGTTTTTTTCCTAACACATCATTCTTTCAATAGCAGCTTTGTGGCCCTGCTAGCAAGCAGGTTGGAGAACTGTGGAAAGAGGGGAACCAAGATTTCTTCTTCTGCAGAGGCACTTCTAGAGTATTTGACTGAGGTCACCATGTCACCATTTTCGTCTGGTCTATATAAAACACAAAGGCAGCTCTGACGGTAGTGGTCACATTGATGCAGAAATGTAAAGTGAATTTTAAAGGCTAGTTTGCTCTTACTGATTAAAGAGAGCCCCTGATCTCTGTTTGAAAATCCCATTGCTACCACTCCTGGGTGTAGGTAGGCCAGAGTCTATATTGAAACAGCTTGTGGAAATTATGATGCTTCATCGGTTGTGAGCTGCTAATGTTATAAGGCTCTACCTTCAAGTTGATATATCAACGTTTTTTCAGCTGCTTGTTCTTTTGTTGTTTGGGAAGTGGTGCCATGTTTTATTTGAAGCTTCGTGGTGGCCTAACTGTGTGGCACTGAGTCAGTTTAGGTGTGATGGGTAGCATCTCTCTGTGGTGCCGGGGAATACAGTAGCAGGGGAGTGGTCCAGATTTTCCATTGTTCTAATCTGGAAAACCCACAGTTGCACAGCCTCTATATATTGAGTTCTTCTCTGAAACTGGCCCTGCCTCCCCTTCCCTGAGTAGCTTCACTTCAGTAAGGGTTTTGGCAGTGCTTGTACCTGTCTCACTGTGCTTTAGCTTAACTTCCCCTTTCCCCTCTTGCAGCTGACTTCTTGACACAGTTGGCTGTCTTATTTTTCGCTCACTCCTTATACAGGGTAAAATGTTATGCTAACCATGTTGTGATGTAGGACCCAACAGCTGACTTAAATTTAATGCCTGTAGCTGTAAGGAGTTTGTCTGGAGGAAATTATGGTGTGTTGCCATCGTCTTTCTGCCCTCTAACTTTCTAATTGAAGGAAAGGCAAAATTGCGGTGGCATCTGCAAAGAAAGCAGCTGCCTCTGTGTTGAATGTCAATGCAGGCAGCCTTGCGTTCTGGGGGAGGGTGAAGATATTCAGGGAAGCTGGGTGGGGAGACCTGTGCTCTGGATGTGAATTTCCTTTCCCTATCCTCTTTCACATAGGCTTGCCCATAAAGGGAGCTTTCACAGGAATTGCATTGAGGGATTGATGTTCTTATCTCTGCCCAAACCCCTAATCTCTCCTTGCTGATAGAGGGACCCCACATGGAATAAGGGTGCAAGGGACTTGTGTCCTTTTGTATCACTTGAGTGCCAGGATTGTGCTGTTGCCATTTTTGTGTACTTGTGTGCTATTTTACCATAAAAACTTTGGTGTGCATTTGCTGCTTTGGAGGGGCTGACTCCTTGAATGGAACCTGTAATTGGAATAGCATCTGTCTGTTTCATCTGCTCTACTGTCACTTGAGAGCCAAGAGGAGAGGCTGATCTATGACAGTGCCAGCTTGAGACAAACAACAATGGTTTACAGTGACTGAGGCAAGAGAAAGAGCCAGCTTGAGTAATGAGATGGAAGAACTTGGCTTGAGTGGGCGATCCTCCCCTGATTATTAAAAATATCAGTTGTTAATTGCTTTAATGAGGTTCTCAACTAGAATTTAAGTGTTTTCTGTATACTGTATATCCATTGCCATGTTAATATATTTGTCACTTCCACTTGAAGTCTGAAGTTGCAGCTGTACCTAACTGCTGGCATGTACATGGACATTAAGATGCCTTTATACTTCGGGGATTCCCAGAAATTTTCAAATGTTTTACATCATGTTTTTTATTTGTACTAATTTCTAAGTAAGGAAGCTTGAGCTGTTCTTGACTATTGTTAAGTAACATTAACATATAGGATTAGTGTTCCAGTTTGCCAAGGGTGATATCCTTATACAGGGATTCTCCTGCTTGAGATCATTCTCTTCTGAATTCCTTCCTCCTTTCCACCACCCAAAACCAAACCCTACAAGTCTGTGACCCTCATGACTTATTCTTTCTAGGTAACTTGCAAAAGTATTGATTGACAAGTCATGTTGTCATGTAACATAGCTCACAGAGGGAGCATGTCCCTGTTGTTTAAATCTCTAAATTTGTCATTATGTAGACTGACTAAATCAAAACTTTCTGTCCTTCTTTTTTTCTGTAAGGAACAAACTGCTCAAACTGATCTGCTACCTGTATGAGAGGAAAAGCTAATGGAGATGGTGATGGTTATGGAGGAGGCCAAGAATTCCTAACAGTGCTGTTTCAGGGAAGGCTGACTGTGGGACAGGCATACTTTTCCAATTATCCAAGGAGCATGGTGGTATCATTTTAACATATAGTCCTACGCTTTTTCTTATAGTATGTCTCTGGCTGGGAGCAGCATACACCTAACTTGCATACTGGCCTGGATCTGGGATGCTGTTAGGTTATGCTTTAGATCTTGGAGTTTGACAGTGCTCCCTGTTCCCTGGGTTCAGACATGAATCTCCAACAGATTTCCTAGTTGAGATTTCCTTGTAATATGGTGTGTACCTCCTAATATAAGCTTGGGGCTATTTCCCACTTATCTACTAACCAGCACAGGGTGAATTGGCAGATGCAGACAGGCTTTTTAGCTGGTTCTTTCTTCTCTGAGCCAGGTGGATGTGGGTAAGCTTTAGTCTGGAAATGTAATTGCTGTGTTAATAAACTATGGCACTTGACTATAAATACTCTGCCAACAGGATTTGTTCTCTTGGTCTGAAAGCTGCTCTAATGCAGCTATGTTTTCTGGACCATGCAGTTTGTGCACACTGGCTGAGCAAGCTATGGTCCAGCTGTGCCTGCCTGTGTAAACACCATCACTGTCTGCTTAAGTGTCCATCTTTCTCACCTTTTCTGCAGCTTTGTTTCATCTTCTATATTGCTAGACTTTGCAAATTTCTCAGTAAGCTCCCCCTCTGCTTCACAGCAAGGTTTGTAGTCTTCCGTGCAGAGGTCCGTAAGCATAGTTCTTGGCATTACTCTTGATTTAGCAACTGGCAAACACACTTGAAATGTTGAACTTGTCCAAATTGAAATAATCTGAGCTGAGGAGGTTCACAGTATGTGCCTGCCTCAGCTGGAATATCTCAGAAAGCTTTTTAGGTAAGACTTTGGTTATTTCTGATGTTGAGACTAAAATCAGTAAGAAAAAAAAATGGTTTTCCACATTGCATGAGGACTTTCAACAGCTGAGTTGAAACTCTGGTATGTGTGATCTTGGAAATTTAGGAGGGACCAGATTTGTTGTGCGTCGGATATGCCCGTGGCCAGTTTATGAAAATGTTCTCAGTTTAATCAAGCAACTCCCCTCCTTTTTCACTTGTGCTTGTCATGTGCCCGAACTTGTTAAAGTTTGGCAATGAGCTCAAAGATTGTCATATGTGAACCAGCTTGCTCTGTGGGCAGCTAGAAGGGGCTGGGCTCTTGCAGTTTCGTCTTGGCAGGGAGCCCTCATCACAGTGCCTGGGAACTGAGTTGCTCCTTTTTCTGCTTCCAGCAATCCTTTCTCTGGCCCTCAGTTGCAGAGAAAGGATACAAAGCATAGATGTAGAAGCAAATACCTGAAATGATAGGAAGAGAGGTGGTAGGATTTTGCAAGAAACAAGATGTTAAAGTAAAAACTGAGAACTACATTTTTAAGAACAGGAGCAGAAGGCAATGTGTACTTGAGGATAAAAGCTAGGCTGTTGTTCTCCAGACCAAGAACTGTCCATAGGGCTCAGAAGACCTTTCTGTGCTTTACCAGCAACTTCAGGGGCCCTTGTGTTTGCAAAGTGTTACCTCCCTCTAGTGGTACGTGCACAAGGCTATGGACTGCTGACTCCGGGCTGAGGGTACATCAGATCTGGACCATATAGATAAAACACCGTGTCTTCGACTTTTATCCCCCCCTTCTTAGCATGTTATGTAGATATACATGCATTTGGTGCACCAGTGAGATACTGGGCAACTTGCACAAGCCATTCTGTTGTCAGGTGTGCACTTAGTGTCCCTCCTTTGTCGCATGTTTAACTGGATCCATGTGATGCCAGACTTGAGGACAGGATCAGCACAGGAGAAGGTTTCTGGTAAAAAGCTGCGCTGCCACAGATAAATGATGATTATTCATAAACAGTAGGATCATTGACTCAAAATGAGTGGACAAATCTGGTAACTTTGTCTTGAATGTCTCTGCATTTTTATTCAATAAATAAGAGTGATAGAGGAAGATAGACTTGCTGTTGGGGGAAGAAGCTGCTGCTCTGGTTAGAACAGATTGGGTAGAACACGAGTTTTTCTACCTCTTAGTTGGAGCCAAGACTGGATGGCATGTCCTCGGGAGTGTGGGGCGTCATTCTCTGTATTCCTTTGAGATTTCACATTCAGTGACTGGTTGCTAATGAGTTAAGTGCCTGATAGGGGAGAAAATAATATGTAACTGCATGCTAAAGATTGTATCATACTGGGAGCAGCATCCTAAATGTGTTCACTGATTATCAACTGTACAAGCTAATATTCATTGTTGCATGAACTGCTTCACCTGGACCAAGAGAAATGAGAGAGAATTTTTTTTTCATGTCTAACAGATTATGTCTCCTATGGCATTACTGCTCTTAATATTTTAGGATTGGAGAAAACATGCTGTCATTTAGTAATTGCGTTTTACCACTGAGGATTCTTGTTCTTACTGCAAGTTTCATGAACTTTGCACTTTTGAGTACCTTCTTGCTGTCTTCAGCATCCTTTCCTAATCTTCTCTTGCTCGTACCAATCAATAGACGGAGCAGTCTTTTTGTCTTGCTTTATTTTAGCTGTGTATTTTGACTCTGTGCTTAACTAAGATTGGCTTTAAGTAAAAAAAAAAACCTTCTTTGATTTTGGATTAATAATTTTTGATCACTTAAGCTATTCTTTTTTTTGTTTTAACTTTTATCTGCTTTTGCCCTCACGCGTAAGTTTCCCAAAACAACTATGCTTTGAAACAAGAAACACAAGTTTTTCTTTTGTGTTTCCTAAAAATTAGTATTTGGACACATTCATTTACCTGGACTAAGTGCAATCCATTCATAATCCCACCAGGTTACATATGCAACCAATGACTTCTAGTCCTGGTAATTTATGGATTTTTTTATTTATCATCCTGAGACTTGCTCCAAGGTCTTGCACTGCCGTCCGTGTCTGCAGGTGAACTTGTTTAGAGCTGCCTGTATTAGATGCCCAGCAGATGCCTGTTCTAAAATAAATAAATATTTTGATATATTAAATGGCTATTTCCAGAAAAACTGGTCCTATTTTCTAGTTTGGTTTTGATCACTTACTGGCGATCTTCCAGGGCTCCAAAAGAAATCTCTGATTGATAGAATCTGGAACTTTCATACATCTGAATTGTGTGGTCATCTTTCCTTCTTTTTCTTTCATTTTTCTCTTTGCTATCCTTTCCTGCTGTTTCCAAACTCACTATACAAATTATGACTTTAACTTTTCTTGCTGCTTTTAACTTCTCCTTTCTTTCCCAGATCTAAAATCTAAAGTAAAAATCAAACAAGCCTATTTAACTATTTCCCAGCACTGCAAATGATGCACAGTGAATGAGATGATGCACAGTAAATGGAAGTGAGGATGTGGGATAATAGGCTACTTTGCCAGTTGGATTTATAGTGAGAAGTTATCCATAGGGCAACTATTGCCTTTTAAATTTTAAAGCCTCCAATAAATGTTTAATTAGTAGGTATTTGGAATGATGTCAGACCTGCTTGTGCTGTACTGGAGGTGCTGTCCTCAGAGTCAGCAGACTGGAGTGTGCAAGTGTTCTTCAAGATGCCCCTGCAAAATCCAGCCCTTTGGCTTAAGGTGCTGTGGGAGCTGGTTTTGAAGGCCTTTCTCTGGTCTCACTAATGGATGTTCACCTGTTTCTGTTCCATTCACCACTGCCAGCTGGAGAGGCTGTAATGTCTTAAACTGCTACAGCTCTTCACTACTTAATGCACGTCTGTGCCCAAGGTCTTTTGCCAGTAGCCTGCAAAGAATTCATGCAACCTAAAGAGTAATGGGGCTGTCTTTCAATGCAAGGTTGAACTTAAGTTGCATTAAATATTATGGAAGTTGTCTTTGATATTTTCTGGCTTTTGAGTAATTAAGCAGAAATCAGCTCATGTTCTGCCTACATTGTTAATGCAGACTGCAGGGGGTGCTTGAAAGGAGAGTGTCCGTCTTCCTCTCTGCCAAGAGTTTCAGTCGATAGATGTTTGCACCCAGAACCCCCACACCCCTTCTATTTTAGCTTTTCTGGGGGCTGTTCCCTGTCAGCATGCTGCTAGTGGTTTCTTGCCCCCCTCCCCATCATCTGCTATTTACATCACTTTGTTTCCCTCTTAGAGGAGCAGAACTGGTGGCAGTGTTTGTTTTTTTGCACAGCCTCATGACAGTATCAAGACTCTCAAAATACCATCCTTTGGACTATGCACAGACCCTTTTAGGCTTGGCCCAGCGCAGTCTGTATCTAGCTGCTGAATTGTAATTGGAGCAACCAGACTAATCTCACCAATAAAATCAGTCAAACAGAAGGCATGACTTTGTCTTTCTTCCCTCTGTCATTACAGCTGTTGTGGAGTGGTCAGGCTCCCAACCTAAGGGCATGTTTTTCATGCCTAACATAAAACACTTCAGATCATGCATGCACAGTAGTTCAGATGGAGAAAAGATGTTTTGATTGTTTGTTCATTCAGCCAAAAATAAGAGCAAGAGTTACCTTTTTGGGCTTCCCCCTCCATTTGTGTTGTGTGTCAGAGTTCAAATCTGCTGTGAAGTGAAGAAGATAACACATGATCTTTTACAGAAAATGTAACTTAATTGAATGCCATTGTGTCAGATACAATTATAGTTCCTTGTTTCAGAAATATTTCTAATTTATTTTTTGTTATCACTTTCTGTGATGTACAGGAGCTGTGTTACCTCATACCAAAGTTTCAGTGAACTGCTGGTGCAGTTGCCCTCTGAATTGGTGGCACAGTGAATCTTGAAGATGTAGGGGAAAGTTGATTTTAAGACGATAAGAGGGAAGAGGGATAGAAGCAAGGATTTCTTCCACTCAACGGGTACCGTTCAGAGTAAAACTAACCTTTCAGGAGCACTGAACTTCAATGAAGTGTGATCACAAAAAGGCATTACATACCTTCTATGTATATAATATACCTTCTAGGCAATTTCCCCTCACTGCTGCTTTTCAACATTGTTTCAGTTTGCTAGAATGCTGCTTCAAGAGGCAAGAGTTCAAAATGTGTATTTGACCAAATATTCAATGTGCTGAACAGCACTTCTGAATGCAGATACATGCACAATTGCTATTTACACAGTTCAATGGATGTGTATTTTTATAAATTTACAATATTAGCAGTAACTCCAGGCACCCTATCTTAACAGTATTTACGTTGAGCTGCTTAGATAAAATGTTCATGAGGTTTACTTCCTGTATGGAGAATTTCTGGTTCTTGGTGTGATATGTGAATTAGCATAGATTTGGGATAGTAACCTTCTAAGTAACTGTACCACTTTTATAGATTATTCTTTATCCTTTCCAATTCTGGTGGCTTTTACTGAATATACAGCCTATGGAAGACACTTTTCTTCCTCTTTTTTAAATTGCTAACGAATCTGTTGCATTGGGTTAGAAACTCCCATATTGCCAGATTGTGTTACACTAATTGGTATCTTTACTTCATCTCAGCAAATGTCCACTCTTCCTTTCTGACCAGGCTAATTGGGCAAAGGGTGTGCTTCATGTATGTTTATTCATTGGATCTAACTGCCTGCGTGACTGTGCTAGCGTGTCCCCGCACACTTTCCTTCAGAGATGGGGAATGGGGAACTTAATCATCCAACTTCTGTCCTTCCTCCTCACACTCAAAATGATGTTGAACAGTTGGCATTTTAGCTGGACTTTGATACGGCTAGTTGTTGGTTACTTTGGTGCTTAACTTCGCTTAGATTAACTTGAACTAACTCATCTTCATTGCTAATGTTTGGATTGTCTTTTACCCAGTAGAAGAATAATTTTGGTATTACCTGAGGCAGTCGCTATTGGAGCTGTTAGATTATTTCACAGTTGTTGAAACTTCTGCAACTTGCTAGAACCACCACATTTTTGTTAAAATGCTTCTTTAAAGGATCTTGATAAGTGTTGGTGGGGTACAAGAAGGCAGCAGCTGCTGCTGTGATCTTGTTGCTTCATCCTGACTCTTAAATCCACCTTCCCCTTTGGAGGCTTTCAGGTCCCCGTTTTCATTAGGAGGTGCCAAAGTGATGCTGCACCAGTGAGTCTATTGATGGCAGTGTACTTGTGGGAGAGGACAGTCTTGCAGTGCCCATGTGTTGGCTTAGATGGAGGAGAGGCAACAGAGGAGCTGTGTGCCATGGCACTGAGGCCACTGGCAAGGCTGGACTTGGTGTGGGAGAGAGGCTGAGACCAGAGTTTTGTATGTGCAGCAGGGAGCTGCATAACAATTTTGATGAGAAAATGTATCAAATGGCCAGCAGAATTTTTTGCACAACTGAAAATGCAATAAATGGTGATATCTGTGGATAATGAATTCTCATTGGGATTCTAGAGCTCAGGAATCCTTCAAAATGTGTGGACTGCTGCTCTGACTCAGGGAACAAGGCATCTGATGTTTGATGATGCAAAGAGAAAAGAGTGGGGGTGGAAGAGGTTTAAGAAAAATTCTCTAAAATACTCTATGCCTTAGACTTTGTACTTCACTGCAGGTACTGAAAATCTGAGTTCTTCTGATGGAGCATGTATGTCATCCTTGTAAGCCAAATTTAAGCAAGGGAGATCTTCCACAATGTTACCAAAATAAGCAGGCCAATCAAAAATGCTTTTAAAATAATTTTGTGGCTTGCTGCAGTTGTTACCTACTTCCTCTTCCTTCTACATTTTCTTCTTCATCCTCTTGCCCAGTACTGTGAGAATAGCATGACTTGTCCTGCTGGCCATGAGTTAGTAACACATCCTGGCTGTGTGCAAAGGATTGCTTAAGAGCTGTCACCCGCTGTGAGGCTGGGGCTTGGCCTGATGCTGACCTGGGAGCAAGGAATCAATCCACCATCCCTTATTGATTTCCTTGTCTGGCTCCAGGAAGATGGGTTGTGTGCTGTCACTAGGCTGCTTTTGGGGTTAGTTAAAAGATAGCTCTATGGACTAAGTGGGTATTTTTGCATTTCAGGAAGAAGAAATGCCAGAGGTAGAAATTGACATTGATGACCTTCTTGATGCAGCCAATGAAGAGGAGAGAGCTCTCAAATTACAGGTAATATTATTTTATAATTTTAAATCGGAAGGTAGCTGAAGTAATGCATCTGGATCGTTATCTTGTGTTTGATTGAATCCACTGTAAATGTAGAATTAGAATGGAGAGATTCCTAGGTCTAGTCTAGCATAATCTACCAGACTGTTCAAAGGTAATCAAAATCCTTTTAGATAAACAATTTCTGAAAGGTAGGCGATAACACTAGTAAATAAAAGTTTAAAGAACCCAATAATAGAGGGAAATATGCTAAGCCAAATTAGCCTCATTCTACTTTGTACAAGTATATAAAATAAAGAACAGAAATCATAGAAGAATGAAGAACAGCACATGGAAAAAACTCTATGACTGAGAGTCAGTTATGATGACGAGATAGTTTCTGTGATTCACTTCAGCAGCAGAAATGTGTATACAGGCCAGAAATCTTCCCTTATGCTTAGACTACTGGCAGTTATTTCTGTCTATACTAGATAGAAATTGGAACCCATCAAAAAGTTCAAAGAAAGGGTAAGATGGTCAGGAACAAGAATTAGTAGGGAAATTCAAAAGCTATCTGCTGAAATTACACAGTTCAAACCAGCTCTCTAGTTCTTTGAATCCTGTGTGAGGTACGAGTTAGTGAATGGAAGAATGAGGGGGAGAAAAAAAGAAACATCATTGTCTTAATATATACCTCTCTCTAAATCAATATATAAAACCAATAGGAAATGTCTCCATTTATAATCTTTTCAGATTCATTCAGAAAAGGAAAACTGTTCCAGAGTCGTGGCTTGCCCTCAGCTTGCTTCTGGGAGGTGACTAATGTGGTGCTTTGATGCAGCACATCTGATTTTAGTGCCTGTTAGCACCCTTTTCCCAGTGCCCACTGGCCAGCCACAGAGACGTGGGGCTTGGCCCCAGGCTGTTTGCTCAGCATTCATAAATAGCTTTGCTGCTTCTGCCTAAACTATCTGCAGCAGCCCCCTGCTAGGAATGCCCTGCTAGGAATAACTAACGTCTCTATTTCTGCATTGCAAATACTCTGATGTCCTCATAGAAAGCTGCCTTTGACATGTCTGTTGCTGAGAGAAATGTTCTTGGATTCTCCTCCTCTTCTCAGTTTTCCTTGGAGACAGGGATTTTGTAACTTCCTACCTGGAGAGAGAAGCCATTATTTCTCTCCTGGTGCAAATCATTCTGATCCACCTAGGGAGCAAAAGTGACTTGTATAACTCTGGGTTTTCAATAACATCTTCATTCAGTGATTCCTGTTCTTGCTCCTTTTCTTTTTCCCCTCCCTTGCCAGGTTTCATACCATGACTTGTTTATGTTCACTATTATTCTGTATGGATACTGACGCTTTCATATTTTGCTTCCAGGAAACTCTTGTAGATTGCTACAAACCAACAGAGGTAAAAGACTTTTTTAAAATGCTATTATCCTGTGGAAACTGTAGTTCTGTTCAAGCTAAAGTAACTTTATTTTTATTCTTATGATAATGTAACTAGATGAATATTAACGGCTAGCTGATAGACTTGGAGCCTTATATCCTGAAAATGTTTGTGCCTGTCAGTTAGCTACAGTAGGAATGTGATTGTACCCTGTGGAGGAACTGCTGGTCATTCCAGCTGAACTATCAATGTTGTCTTCTGTAATGTCCTTACTGACTATACTGACTTTTAAAGCTGCCATGTTATGAGAAAACTAAACACAATTCTCATCAGATGGCTAAAATATTTGCATGTTGGACTATGCTCTTCACTGTGAAATCATTTAACTTTATCTAAGAGAGTAAAATTTATTCTGAGAACTGTTATGCAGATATCCAGCTCAGCTAATTGTTTGTGTGAATGGACTTGAATAATATTGTGGGAAAACCTGCACTAGCAGGATTTAGTTACTCAGCTTTCAACTTATGTATCTATTAATGTGTCCATTGCCAATATAGTCTGCTTTTCATACAGTAATGTGTGCTTGCTAGGAAGGGTAAATATTGTAAAAAAACCCCCTTGGACTCATTGTAAAAACAACAAAAAAAAAAAGAAAATCAAAAGTCTAGGTCATGGGTCAGTTTGTTAGTTCCATTTATGGAGTCAGTTCTTTCCCAGAAGGGGCTGCTGCACTGTGTTTAATAAAGGGGTTGGCTTACAGGATTCCTCTTGTCAGAGACTTTTCAGCTGTGCATGACTAGAAGCCAGGTGTTTGGTTTTAAAACAAGGCTGAAAATAAGTTGGTTCTTCTGTAATATCTGCAGCTGTGGCCGCATAAACTGGGGCTTAAGGATAGTCACACTATCAGGAAGAACTGCTGGTACGGTTGAATAGGCACTTCACAGTCCATGAGATATTTTCTTCAAGGCTTTTTCATTTTGATTGATTTCTGTGGTAGATTGGGAAGATTCTCCAGAATTGCTATTATAGTTGCTGGTGCAAACATTTTGACAGTGCAGGGAATTGACCCAGAAAGATTCACCTGATAACACCTGTAGAGTTTGTTGTGTGTTGTGTCTTGGTCGCCTTACAGCAGATAACACACATCTCCCATTATGGAGATGCCATAATGCCAGGTCTTCAACTGTCTCACTGTAGTAATGCTACACTACAGATGACCCTGTCAGCCTTCTCCAGCCTTCTCTAAGCAAGTGTCATTGAAGCTTGGTGGTTCTTCTTAAGATAGGTGTGAAGACAGATACGGCATGGGGAGCCTGATGTGACTCTTGTCACAGGCTAGTGAGAGAAAGCTGGAGTCATGAGTAGGTGGGAGGAGCAGGTTGCCAAGACCTTTACAGTCACTCATGTGCTGACCCCTTATCTCTGTCTTATCTGAAGGGAGAGGAGGAAGGCAGAGATCAAATAATTACTCTTCTTCCTTCTTCATTGAACGTGTCATAGGGATTATTTTTCTTAGCTCTGAAGCCTGATACAATGTGAAGACAAATTTCAGGAAGCTGATAAGGGTACATGGCAGATGTCAGTGAGTGTTCCACTGGAAACCTTGGTCATAGGAAATATTTGTGCCATACTGGTAAATTAAGTTGGTGTGGCAGTTCACAGGAAACAACATTCTGGACGGATGTCCTTGTCTGCCTTCAAGGCACCTGGATCAAGGTGAGATTTTAATACTGAACTGGTGACTTGTGTCTTCAGTCCCCTGTGGATGGGATGGAGGCAGCTCCCTTATCTGGGAGAATATGCATCTTCCTTGACAATCTTTAGAGGTAGCCAAGTTGAGAGGGTACTTAATCCACTTACTCTCTACAACTTCCTGAAAGGAGATTGTAGACGGGTGGGGTTGGCTTCTTCTCCCTGGAACTCGTGATTGGAGGACAGCCTCAAGCTATGGCAGGGGAGGTTTAGGTTAGACATTAGGAAGAAATTCTTCACAAAAACCTTGATAGATATTGTAATAGGCTGCCCAAGAGATGGTGGAGTCACCACCATGGAGGTGTTCAAGGAAAGGTACTTTGTGCCGTGGTCTAGTTGACAAGGTGGTGTTCGATCACAGTTTGGACTCAATCTTGAGGCCTTTCCCATCTTAATTCATTCTGTGAGGATACTTTCCAAAATGAGTCACATCCCAGGACTATTTTACAACAGCAACTTTTCTTCATCTATGGCGTGATGAGCACAGTGGTACTACAAGACTGCTAACTTAGGCCACTTCAAAATAGTGATTTTTATCCTGCTATGTGTGGGCTAAGAAGAGCCTTTTAGTTTGCTTAAACTTGCTGTATGAGGATCAACACATTGTCTAGAAAATTTGCAATCCTTTTATACTTGCAGACCATTCAAACTATTGAGGTAATTGGTTTGTGAAAGGATTTTTAGAAGATTTGTGGAGAATTGATATGAGCTCATGGAATTTCTCCTGACCAATGAAATACAATCTGTCAAGTGCACTAGGGGTTTTATCATCAAGAGTTACACAGTTTGCAAAAGGTAAGGATCCATAACTGGGAGAAAGTTATGTAATATGATGTCTCTGCTATTCAGAACATGAAGAAAAATAGTACAGGCAGAAAGCTTAATAACTCAAAGCTCTTACCCAACTGTAAAAAAAACCTTCTAAACCTGCAAATGTATATCTTAAGTCAGTTTTGCTTAGTATCTTCCATTTAGGCTAAAGGTTAAGGAAAGACTGAGGAATTTTGTATGTATCCTGGGTTGACTTTTCATCAGAGGAAGCGGAGTTATCCAGGTCACTTAAAAGATGGAAAGAGTTCCCAGCCTCTTTAATAATTTGGCCAAAGATAACAGCTGACAGTAACTTATGAGGAACTGTTACAAAACATTTCTTCTAATGGAAATACAGCTAGACTGTTGAATGTGCTTTAAAATATTAAAAGCTTTTCTTAGGTAGCAATTATGGCTGTTTTAATTCGTATGGAAATACACTTGACACGGGACCTTTATTTAAAAGCTTATTATGATACAATTAGCTAAACTAACTAAATAATAACTAATACTGCTAAACAGTGCCCTAATCAAATTTTGGATCTGAACTTTCATAATTGAAGAGGAGCAGGGAGCAGCATCCTCTTCTTGCATCATCTGTGTGCCAGAGCATTCAGTTCTTCATACAGTCCCACATATCACTTATGGAAAATCCCACTCTGACCTTTGTCAAGTTGCTGTCTCAGTTCTGCCCAATATTCTCTGTCATCATCTGATGATGGAGAATCTTAATGTTAGCAGTGAGTATAACAAAGAAATTTAAATATAATCTGCAATCTTGGTGATGAAGTTTAGATACGTCACAACAGAGTTTTATTTAGGATAGGAAGACAGTTGTGGTTGTGCAATCAATGAGGTTTTTTCAAGACATATACTTTGAAGAAGGCTGACTAAATCTTTATTGCTGTTATCTCTGCTATTGGTGACAGCAAGGCCACTCATTTAGACTGGGCATTGGAGAAAATCTGAAATATTTGTGGCTGATATGAATTAGAGCTTCCACTAGTGAGACTGCCAAAGTGATGACAGGAGAAAGGACAAGGAAACTCTTAAACTACTATGGGAGAGGAATCCAATGAGTGGGAAATTTTTATGCTTACTAACTCCAAAAGATGCAGCTGAGCAACACAAGGTCTACAGATAACGAGTGTTTGAAGAGAAATGAATAAATTAGATTTCCAGTTTATTTACTTCTTTATTTTCTTATAGAAATATACAAAGCTTCAGATGAATGGGCTGGAGATCTCTCCCATTCAGGCAGGATTAAATCTATTTTGTTAGTACAATTTTTCACTTAGTGCAAAGTGGAAGAAAAAGGAGATGAACTTGCATAATTAAAGAAAGTTGCATTGCTGGAAATTTCTAGTAATAATTTTCAATATGGTTTGCAAACAAGCTATGTTGAATTGTTGTGCATATTTTCTGGAGAATTTGGGCAGAGATTTAAGTTACTGACTACTCAATTACTTCAGTGATTGGACTATTTCAGCAGCTTTTGACACTTTTGGCAAAGGTAGAGATGCATTTGCTTAACTGTATGTTTCTCCAAGTTTAATTCCTAGTTGGAGCACATGACAGGCTTGTGATGCAACTTTTTAGAGTGGTCTAGGCACTGTGGTTTTTAAAGATAAAAGCTGTTTTGTATATGTATTGACATAATGTATGTTTTTAGTATGCAGGCATGAATAGAAAGCTCAATGCTTCTGAAACAGAACCCTATAACTTTTGAAGGACCATATGTGTATTTTGGTCCTAATATGTTATGAATTATTTCACGTTAATGTTACTATTTGTTTTCTCTACGTAATTGCAAGGCAGAAATATATAGGATACCCACAAGAAGCAATAGTCACTGCAGATGTGTCCTAGAGCCTCAGTGCAGTGTGCTGCCTTACATCTGGGCAAGCCTGGACAACTGATGGGTGGTAAATTATTAAGTCACAGCAAATGTATTTTGTGCCCGTATTACTTGAAATCAGCTAGAACAACTTGCAGAGACAAAAGGTTAGAAAACATGCTTATTTAGAAGCAACGCAGGCAGATGCATTTTGAGTAAAACATGATTTCTTGTTCATCCATTTGACCACTGAATTCAGTGAACTAAAACTTTTTATGTGCGTGCCGAGATCTGCCCTATATTGTACTACAGCGTTGGAGGGAATTAAGCTTGCATATTTTCATTTCTGCAAGTACTCATAAATACAACTTATAAATACCCATAGCAACATCACAATGGAAGAGCAAGTGGTGATTTGACAAGAATAAGCTGTGCTTGTTTACATGCTGCCGAATTGGAGAATAATTTGGCTGCAAGTCTTTACCGTAGCTAAGCTTTGTGGTGTGTAGTTAATGCCTTGTACAGAACTCACCAAGAAGGTAAATTGCTGCAAAAATTTCGTCCTCTGGACACTGATGGTGCTGTGGCCTCACTGGAGAGGGCATGTTGATGGCGTTGTTCAGTGAGGCTACAGAGATGCTGCACTGGTTCTTGCTAATAGAAGGCATCTTCTGGCCCCGTTCTCCCAAAGCAGTTACAATTGGCTTTGTGGGGTTTGAGCCTGTGTGGAAGAGAAAGTGTTTGGCAGTAAGATGGGTAGGGTTCCCTCTTTTTCTTTTTCTTTTTTTTTTTCCTTTTTTCTTTTTTTCTTTTTTCTTTTTTTTTCTTCTTTTTTTTTACTTTTTTTCAGGTATTATTTAGATTCTTTCCCGAGTAGCTGTGGGATTGTTCTCCAGGCTGATTTTAGTTTTTACATCCAACCAATGAGGCCATCTCCAAGAAGTAGCCTTGGGCAAACAGTTACGGAAATCTTGTTTTTTGACCTGGCTACAGGAAAGTAAAGCTGTGAAGGAAAGCTGACTTAGGATTCATTTCATGCTCTAGTGAAGCAGGAGGACTAGCAACTCTAAATTTTAGTTTAAAAACTAGTCCTGCTACATGTGTACTGTTTGAGGAAGAGAAATCTGGAAAGACAGAGTCTAATTAGTCTCCAGAATTAACTGGAAGACTTGAATAGGAAGACTGCTCATTGTCTGTAAAATGACCTCATTAAAACAATGAGTCACACCACCAAAGCAGAGAGGTGAAGTGATTTCCTCCCCTTTCCTGAATTACCATTTCACCTTTGTTTTTCGCCTTTATTTTTTTTCACCTAAGGCTGAATATAGATGAGTTCAAATGAACTATAGATTTAGTCTGTCTCTCATTAAAATTTGCCTTTAGAATTAGAAAGATGTCTTCTAGAAAAAAGTGATTTAGTATTATAAATTAACAAGATTCTCAGTACTTATAACAAGGGTGCCTCCTTGCAGAAAATGTGTAAAAAAAGAATTTTAACTAAGTTCGTGTACATTTTGGCACTTTTTAAAAATGGTATTTTTTAATTTTATTTACCAAGTCACAAAGTGCTGGTATGAGATTTTTCTTGTATTAGAAGTGCATGTAGCCTGTATATTCCTAGCTATAACCCTCCAAGGAGTAATGAATAAGTTCTTGAAATCCTTAGTTGAATTATTCTTGTTTTTTTAACTCTGTGAATTAAATCAGTATATATAGGTAGATCATTCAACCTGTGTTACAGAAATACTTTTAACATAGATTAGTATGTGATCAGCTTTCAAACGTTTGATGCTAAATTTCAGCATATCTTGTAAGAGAGGGTTTCAGTAGAATGCTCTGTGATAAATTATTTTTGTGTACAAGGTGGAGATAGATGTGGATATTAAGTCTTGACTCAAATGGCCACAAGAAACAACACTGCAGTTTTTGAGCAATGGCTTAAGAAAACAAAATTGGTATTACTGACCTAAAGCTGAGTTGGTTACTTATAAAGTGAAGGTTTACTGAACTGCTGTGAAGTCTCCTTTCCTGCCTCCATAAGGCAAAATGTGCATCTTTTCTAGAACGCTGCTTTTCCTCTGTGGGGAACTGCTAAGCAAGAAAGGCACAAGCACCAGAGCACAACTGTGTTAATGACAGCCAGCTCCATGCAAGTGTTAGATGCAAAGTGATACTTAAATCAGAAATGTGCTGAACCAGTGTTGTGGTTTGGGTGTCCGTGGGAAGTGCACTACTGCATTATGCAAAATGTCTGCCACATGCAAAATGCTCTTGTTGGGTTTTACTGTTTGGTACTGCCCACCCTTATTTCAAGAAAAAAATAGTTCCTGAGGGATAAAGCATTTTAAATTGTTATATGTACTTCTTCAAATGAATGCTTTCTCTGCCTTAAGAATAGTTGCAGTTGCTTCAAATTTCCTTTAGGGGGTTGACCTTATTGTTTGGCAGCATTAAGAAGTTTCCACGTGGTGTTAAACTTGCCTGAAAACTTCAAACAAATATCTCGTTTTGCAAAAGAAGGCACTTGTGATAACTCTTCAAAGTATAAGGGGAGGAATTCCTCTCTCTTGCTATAATGTCATATTAAAAAGCAACTGACCCCTGGCTACATTTCATACCTAAGGGAAACTTGCTCCAGACTCTATTGAGTTGTGGGAGAATGGGCAGAGAAATGGCAGGGTAGGATATCCCAAATGACTACAGAGTACCATAGATGTCTGTGCCCAATCTGCAGATGCCCCTTCCTGTAAAGCTCTTACTTCTGTGAAGCTGCTGGAGAGTTTCCAGATGCAGTGTCTTCTTGTAGAGTATTTGTGGCTTTAACAGACAATTAATTAAGTTTTTCCAAGGGGAGAACTGCACTTCAGTCCATTCTTCTCCAAAGCTGTCTTAATTGGATGTTTTGGCATGAAACTATAGTTTTGTTGTTTTTGTTTTGTTTTGTTTTGTTTTTTTAATAGAAAGACTTGTTGAAAGGCAATACAAATGACATTAATCCCAAGTAAAAATCTTCTAAGATCACTTTAGGGAGTTTATTTCTCTAATGACTTTACTGCAGGGCTTTGTATAAGTTTGATAGTAAAAAATCCTAAAGTGTGTTTGTATGTTTCAAGCAGCACCATGCCATATAGTTTTGCATTATCTAACAGGTCCTTACAGTGATGATATGATGACACAGCATTAATGCAAAGTTTGTTGAAAGCTGTGAATTTTTAGAGTAAGCATGTCTTCCTCCTTCTGTTTTTTTTTTAGTGGAGAAGTACTGGACCGTAGTAAGTTTAGAGTTCATATTGTTGCAGTGGCTTGTGCCTGTGTGAAATAAGACAGCATCAAGAGGACGGAGGGAGAGGATTTGGGGGTCTTAAACCTGTTTTTCTGATCATCTTATTAGGCTATCTGTCTACCCAGATGGGAAGCGTGACATTGATATGCATAGGTGTATTCCTGAAGTGGCCTTCACTTAGTTCAGGGTGGAGACCCCACAGTGGTGTAGCTGCTGTGCCTTTGCTACTGTTCATTGCAGCCACAGGTAGTGCGGATGCAGCAATAACCGTGGTGCAACAGTACCTGCAGTTCACTGTAGATGTGCATAATCTGTCAGGAAAGGAAATTGGTTTGTTGGGACCATGATCCCACCAGAAAAACCTGACGTATTTCTCAAGTTAAAATACACATTTACAGAGATTTTCCTTATGCAAAGTCTAGCACCTCATAATACATGTTTCAGTGTGACCTTTTTTGAAAGGTACTGTGTTGTCATTTAGTTGGTGACTTTGTTCACTGGAATTTTTAACTTCAAGCATTCATCCAGGAAATCATGGTTTTAGTTATTATATAGAATCATAGAATGGTTTGGGTTGGAGGGAACCTTAAAGATCATCTAGTTTGACTGCCGAGGACAGAGACACTGTCCACTAGGTTGCTTAAAGCCCCGTCCAACCTGGCTCTTCACATCAACCTGACTGACTGTGTTCCATGTTTATAGCTAGCTGATTTTCTAGGAACCTTTTTGTATGTGTATACATAGTACTGTGGATAAGCATTATTCTACCAACATGACAATAAGGAGGTCATTTAGCTTTCGATGCACCTGCAAGAAATGGTATACCAAAAGAATTTCAGAGAATGATGCAATCTGTAAGCTTCTGTTCTCACACAGTTTAAAAAGAGAAAATCTGCTGAAACTGGAGAAGATACCTCTGTGAATAAAGGCCTGGTCCATGAATTGGTTTGTTGTGTTCTGGGTTTTTGGGGGTTTTTTGGAGTTTTTGGTGTTTGTTTTCAAAGCAGTGTCAGTCACTTGGCTCTGCAACCAGTTTCACCCATCATAAACTGGTCATGCTGCTTCTAGCTCCTTGTTCCTGCCTTGCCTGGGACTGACACAAGTGTGAGTGTAGGCTGAGTGGTGGCCCTGGCCAGAGGGCTGAGCTAGCTTGCAAAGTAGCAGGGCAAGAGGAAAAACAGCTGAGTTTTTAGCCAGATCAGCGTTCTTTTACAGCTGAGTATGCAGCCAACCAAAATATTAGTTCCAGCATGGAGAGTGGCAAGAGAAACACCTCTTTTGGCAAGAGTGCTGATTTCTGTGCAGGCTTAAGCTATGGAAGTCTGCTTTGACTGTTTGCATTGTATCCAGCCGTAGGTTTTGCTTCATTCAATAGTTGGTAGAAGGCCCTGTGCAGTAAAAGCACGAACGATGGCTTATAACTGAGGCAGCCAGCACAATCACAAGGAAAAGCTCGTTGTTCACACCTCTGCTGGATGGGAAGGATGTGTATAAGGTTCCTGCCAATCAGGCCAGAGAAATTCCAGCTTAGCAGTAAAAGCTTAAATAAAAATGTATAGTTTGTGTTTTAAAAACCCCTCGATTCTGGTATTATGGGATCACTAAAATTACTCATATTTTCTTTTTTTTTCCCCTAGGAATTTATCAAAGAGCTGCTAACTCGGATAAGAGGAATGAGGAAACTCAGTCCCCCTCAAAAGAAGAGTATATAAATAACTCAAAGTAATAGCACTCTGTAAAAGACATGGCAAGGGAAATGGGACTTTGAATACAAGACCTTTATTAAAATAATTGTCTTTCTCCACAACTTTTTTGATTTTATTCAGTTTTGACTCAAGGAATTTTTTTGTGTGTTTTAAGGGTTCTTTTTTAAGTGTCAAATTTTTTTTATCAAAAATATCAACAATTTGGATGCTGCTCAACTTTCACCTGAGGATTACTGAAGCAAGTGAAGAATCCAAGAGTTAGTGATGAGGGGCAGCAAGCCTGTGTGGTGAAACAGAAGATCTTGTAAATTTACAGAGCTAGGAGACTTCTCCTTGCAACTAGTTGGATAACGTTTCTTAAGTTGGTTGTACATTTAACTCATGGATGTCAAGTTTCTTGTGCTTGTCTGTACATAAATTTTAAAGTGGGTTGTGAATACTGTTTCACATGGATGGAAGGAGAAGTTTGTTATAGTAAATTATTTAAATGGTGGTTATTGCAAATTTGCTACCAGAAGGTACCAATTTAGATTACTAAAATGAATGCTGCCATTTTTCTAAATACCCTTAAAGCAGCCCAGTGAAGAATCTCATAATATCTCCTTGTTTAGACTGCAGCATATGAAAATTGGGAATTTTAAGGGCTTAATTTGTAGACTTAAAAGTTATTTGATTGACTTTGATGCTTTGCCAGGATCACTTCCTCTCCACCTCATGGTGTCTTGGAGCTGTGCTAGCCTATACTGAATATGGGCCTGGAGTGATATCTAGAGAAATGTCCATCACCATTTAAAAGCTGGTTCATGCTGGAGGAAAGGCAGTGATACCAAAATGAAATGCAAGTACTGCATTGCATTTAATGATGTGGTCTTAATCAAATGCAGATTCCTCTCCTATAACGGTAGGCAAAGAGTAATAAATACAGCCTTTGTTTATGGCTCTGCCCTGAGAAGTGGGGAGACTTCTTAACTAGGGCTCTCTTACTTGTAAGAGCAAGAACAGAGATCCCTGCTCCCTTCTGGAAAATGTCCTAACTAGAATGTTTGATAAGCTACCATTTACTGGTAGGTGACATTAGTCAGGCATTTTATATCAAGGGTGCTCTGAACATATTTTATTTTTCGAAAGAAGTACATGTTTGTGAATTTTATGTATACTGGCAAGCTTTTTTAATGTATTTAATTTTGTAATGTTTACTGATGATTTTATTTACCAGATATTTACTCAAATAAATGGAACAACTTGTGACTTGTTACATGTACACTTTACAAGACTACTGTTGCTGAGTAGGTTTGTACATGGAATTGCTTGTCAAAAAGAGAAGCCTGTGTAAGTACATAGGAACCCAGCTGTATTGACCCTAACTGGCTTTTAATGTACTCAGTATCGCTCAGCCTTTGCCCAGTATCACTCAAACTCCTGTAACCTGGTGCACAGCTTCACTTTTGAAAGTCTCCTCCAGATGAGGCCTTCCTTCCCGTGCCCTGGGGAATTTAAAAGAGAGTAGGAAGAAAAGGCTTGGAAATGCTTTCAGATATATTCTGATAAATTTAGGTAACTTTTTTTGTCCACCAAAGAGGGACTGTAGGGGAGGACTTACACTGGGTGGCTCTGAGTTTCCTAGTGAAGGAGTGGCAGAAGGGGATCTTTCAGAAGGAGACACTCTACATTTCTTTCTTTAGGCACCTTTTTGAATCCTCAAGAAATGCCAGCACCCCTGAGAAAAGACTCACCTGCAGCATTTTAAATTTAAATCTTGTATCTTGCTGAAGTTGCAATTTAGCTCTGGTTTTCTAAGGACTCACCCAGCAGATTTTTTTTAGAATTATGAAATGAAACTTGTACTTCAGTGAAATCGGGGGGAGGTTGTGAATTCATCTGTTTCTGTGTTGAAATCTCCCACTATTGTTTTCAACATTATTGGTGGGATGTCTTTGGTTCTGAAAGAGGCCCATGTGTCCAGTGTGTCTTGCCAAAAGAATCCTTGGTCTGTGCTCCTTCCAGAGGATCTCATGTAGCTAGATCTAAATGACCAAGTTTGTATCAACATCACCCTTTGAAGGAGAGAATGTTACAGGAAAACTTCTTAACTGCTGAGGTAAGGAGGCTTTTGCTAGATATTTTACTTAACTCTGGAGGCAGAAATTGATGGTGGTGTAAAGAAGTCTTAGTACCAAGCCTGATGTTTGAGCGAGCAGGTACTTTTTCTGGAAAGCTTTTTGGTTTGTAAACCACTGAGAACTTTTTCCTAAACTGAAAACAGTTTAGTATGTCCAAAATGGGGAAAAACTGTTTGATTTGAGACTTGCTGGCAATTCTCATGTTCAAAGTTTTGAGCTGGAGTCTAAAACAGCCCACAGTTTGAGCAATAAGGGTTCTAGTAATTTTCAATCCACAGATGCATTTTGTGACTTCACTGACAGTTTCAAATATCACTTTTTTCCTTTATATTAACAGTATGCCAAATTAGATGTCAATTAATGGCAACTGTACCAGTTCTCTCATTACATACAGCAAAAAATACTATCCACAAATATTTTTTCTTTCATGTTGTTTGACTAAAAGCTGCCCACCCAACTGTACATGTGACATATTTGTGTCTTTTATCCTATTCATCTTGCTCTGAAGTAGCTGTGGAAAGTTGCAGTGTACTTTTTCTAAAACTAGTAGGTTTGGTGGTACACTTAGAAATGGTGAAGACTGGGACAGTCCTTACTGTTTTCTTTCCTCATGGAGATGGGATAAGTCACTTCTGAGAAGGGTTTCCTCTCCTCCAGTGCCACAGGTTTTGCTGTCTTAGAAGTGTCGGTGAGCAACACAAGCTCTAAATAGCTTTTGTTTTCAGCTGGCCTGATTTTCCTGGGGACTTACGGGGTCTCATTCTTGCTGATTTTTGCTTAATGGAGCTACTCTTGGCCTTGGTGTTAGTGAGGGGAGAATTGACCCATTCACTAAAGATTTAGTTGTGCTTTATGTCTTTATACTGTGTGGGTGTTCTTGGCTTTGGGGCAATATTCAAGGGGCATATAAATAGCACACTGTTACTGAAACAACTTGAAATTAAATCTTACAGCACAGTCTCTTCACTGTCTTGGCTGGACAGCTTTCATGAGAAGGGCCAAGTTGCTGCAATGAGAGGGTTCCTCTGGGCTTTTTAAGTGGCTAATGAAAGAAACTGAAGTTCCTTCTTATAAATACGTGGTAGAGCTGAGGTTTTTGTTTTGCAATTGAAGTGTCTCTCCAGTGTAAAAAAATTGCCTGCAAGAGCATATGTTTCTGGAGTCTGCTTCATGACATAATTAGCCTTTGCATGTTTTACAGCAGAATCTAACAGTTGGCTTAGAAAGAAAAGGAAAGTGCTTGTGTAATCACACTTAGTGTGCCTCGTGATGCTGCAGTGACAGGGTAGTGTATTCCTGCGGCACAGAAGAAAGGACGTGAGCCATTCCTCTGCCAGCCTCATTTTCGTTCCTTCTCCCCAACGGTGCATTTACTCCTGGAGTTGCCATTCATGCAGGGAACATAAGGCGGAATGTGGAAAGGAGAGTTTCTCTATTCTCGAAGAATATGGCCAAGAAAAGCAGGAGCCAAATGTCTGCTCCATTTGTGCACTTGAAACTCTTTGACACAGAGTCTTAGTAACGAGTTCTTAGTGCTTTATGCTGGTAGGTATAATAGTGTATGTGAAATTGAAATTACTCAGCAGTTTATTTCTAAATGGTTTTTTGGATTTGAGACAGTCTTAATGTAAACATGCAGCTCCAGGGTAAAAACAAATTATTGCCAGCCACATCAACGGAAGACCTGTTTGAGTGAGAATGAGAAGAAAATGCAGGTCTTACTCTGAACAAACAGCTGAACTTAAAACTCTGGTGAAGTGCTGTAACAAATGGAAAAATTGCTTCTTGGCTGCATACGATTTGTCATTGCCAGCATCATGCACAGATTGTATACAGGTACTGAGTAACCACATGCAATACTTTTTAAAAGGTGTTGAGGTTTAGGGAGGAAGCTAGAAAGGAAATCAGATGTTGGGAAGTCCAGGAAAAAACACCACTAAGAAAATTACCTGTTAGGAAAACAGAAGAGTCTTGTGTTCCTGCATGTATTTCTGTATGGAAAGAAAAGAGAGATGTCAATGTTTTCATGTATTGGAGAAAAGCATGAAGAGGAGGAATATCTGGAAGATAAAGGAAGTAACCTTGAAGTGTTGAAGAAAATAGAGCATCCTGATGGTGATGAGCCCTTTGACCTTGCTACTGTGGGAATAGGTGAGATTGACATCTATTAGTATCTCCAAATTGAAACTGGATGCTTTTCTAGATAAATTGTCATCGGATCAGTTATTCAGTTTCAGTCAAGGTAACCAAAGGCCTTAAAACTCTAGGCTTCTGCTTCATGGGGTTTTGTTTGTTTGGTGTTATTTTTTTTCTATGATTGTTTTTGATTTTGTTTTGGGTTTTGGTTTGGTTTGGTTTTTTGGTTGGTTCTAGATTTTTGTTAAAGCAGAGGAAACTAATAGGAAACTGATTTCTATGTATTGTGGCAATGTAACTACATGCTTATGTAATGGTCAAAGCAGATTACTAATACTAGCTACACATTTTATATTTAACTCTACTACTTTTTTACTTGACTTTCATGTTACTACTTCTCTTTTCTCTGGAAGTAAGCAACTAGCAATTATGAATGTAATTGAAGTTGCTACTGAAAGCTAGAGAGAAGTTGAAGTGAAGAAGAAAAAATGTGACAAGAAAGTACTTAATGCAGTAAATTTTATTTTTGCCACTGGAGGATTCTGTCATTAGAGTGTAAATAGAGTGTTTCTGAAGATTTGAAATTGCTATTTATAATCTAACCTAGCGCTGATGGAGTTTTATTTGTTTTGTGGTTTTTTTTGGTGGAACTAGTGACCAAATTCTATGAACTTACACTGTTTGCAGACTTCCCTGTTTTCCAACAAAAACTAGTTGCTTAAAGGAACGGAGCTATTTAAAAATTATTTTAAAAAATGTATATAAGACTGAAAATTTCTTTGAAGGTGCAGCTAACAATTTTTGTTTGGTAGTAAACTCAGATGTCTTACTGAATTGGTATTTTAGCTGAACTTTTTACCTTCTAAGATCAAAATCTTTTACTACTAAATGGAGATGGAAATGTGTCGTGGTGCTATTTCTGCCGTAGTGTTTCTGCTGTCAATACCTAGTCAATACAAAAGACTAGAAAGGATGCTGTAAATTTTAGCATCTTCTGATTTATGGCCTCATACTGTTGGAGTTTACTCACTTTATGCATTATTTCTTTATTTCCTTGAGTAAGTATTCATCAGTGTGTGAATGCAACTCAGCCACAGGCTGTAAGAAGACAACAAAGCTCCTAGAAGTAATCAGTTTCTCTTACATTCCGAGAAAGAAATATAGATATGGTTTTTATTTCTTCCCCCCAGATATCTGGAAGATGCATTTGCAGTGCTACAGAAATGTTCTTGTTTAAAAACCTGAGGATGTAGTGTAGGTAATGAAACAAGGGCTAAATGGTGACAGACACACAAACTCACCAAATGGACACATTCCTTGTGTTCTTTAGGAAAAGAAAAAATAAACCCACGTCTATGTCTCCTGAGCTCGCTGCTCGTCAGAGACTAACCTACTTCTGTTAGGCTGTGCTGGGCTTTGTGCTAGGTCCGGGCAGTGGCCCTGTGGAGAGAGGAGTACTGGTCCTTGAGGAATGCTGCAGATACGAGCACATTTGTGTAATTGCATGCCAGCTAAATTGCTTAATCCTGAATCCAGTGTTTGGGCTGTTAAGAAGCCAGTGTTTCAGGCAGAGCATTGGCAGGATGTGTCATCACCCTTTTCCATTTTGCAGTGACTGGGATGTGTACAGTCTCTGCCCCCACTGCCACTAAAGAATACTGCAGTTTTTCAGGCATCAAATTAGGAAAGAGCATGTTTTCATTTGGGAGGTACAGTAGTTTGTTACCAACCCACACATACCAATAACTTTGTTCCTCTGATATGTGTACCTAAAAAGCAGGCCTTTCAAACAGGTATAGCTGTAAATATGTTGTTACCAACTGACAGTGTCTGGTTTTGTGAGAAAACGAAACTGTTCAATGTTCTTTTGTCTGAATTAATGTAATTCATGCCTCCTAAACTCCAGTTAACCTTTTAATGTAGGTTTCACAGTCATCAGAAAAGCTTTAGCACCTTTGGGGAATTTTTCTGGTGCTGGTTTAGACTTAGAACCAGGCACAAAATGATCCGATATTGGAAAAAAGCTATAACTTGTTTGTAAGATTCCCCTCTTTAGAGTTGTCTCAAAGGTATTTCTGTTTCCCTATCAACAATGTACCACAGCAGTGCTTGTTTTAAAATGGTAAATCCTTAGAATTTTAATATTTTACCTCAAGTGTCTGCTCTTTCTTTTGTCCTCTGATGTGCCTTGGCCAACAGCTGATACTTACAGTATTGATTATTTCTTCATCTATGAAGTTGTACATTCAGCTCAGCACTTAATTACTCTGAGGCTGGATTTTTTGTGCTTGGCACAAGGACAATGTGTTTAAAAATACATGTCAACACCTCAAAATTGGAAGTTTTAATGCCAGGGTTGAGTGAAATGATAATTGTTTAACATTTTCCTCTCTTGGTTACCTTTGAAATCTGAAAAACCTGAATGCTTCCTGAAATTAGTATGATTTTTTTCAGTTCTAATCTTGTTAGCTGCTTCCTAATTCATTTGATACTTGTATTTCTTATGGTTTTTATTTATAGTAGCATTTAGGATCTGCTCTAACAACTGTTTGCCCTCCCTCAGAATTCTTCTCTTGTGCTCTCATCCCTTTTGCAACAGAAATTCAGGTATGTCAAAACTATGCCACATCTGCAGAACCAGCAAAGATAACTAGGCAGGGATTCAAGAGAGATCAAATAAAGCAGATTAACCCACACTATCGCTGTGTTTTCTTTGCTGGAGAAAGTTAGGCCATCATGCCTAGCCCACTTCTAAGTTTCATGTCTTCTCCTCACACAAGCAGACTCTTCCCTAGGATAGTGTGTTTATTTTAGTTGTTTAAGCACCCAAAATTAAGCACTTAAAACTCTGGGATTTGGTTCAAATATCTCAGATGGAACTAATTTTTGAGGTCGGCGTTTTAAAAAAATAAAGAAGTTTGGGGCTGTCCTTTGTATCCAACTACTGAGTCTTGTTAAATAGAAGTTGTGGAGCAACTATTGAGTATGCAGTGGGGCAGAGACCCCAGATCAAACAGCAGGCATGGAATATGCTGGCCTTTCACTTCTTTCAAAGTTTCCTCACTGTCTGAACCTTGCTCATCTCAAATGCTCAAGAATTATAAGACAAGTAATGTACGCACCCTGAGGCTGTGGAGTCCTGAATCTTTTATAATGCTTTGATTGTTCCTTGAGTTGCTTTCTCAGGGACCACTTGTAATTTGTTCATATTGTTTTGGGTTTTGGTAAACTTGATGGGGGACTGAAACTTCCTTTCCTATCTCCAGCAATTTCAGGAACAGAAATCCTAGGAAGGATGCTGGGCTTGCAATTAAAGCATTAAAGTCAGAGACAATCAGGGAAATGTAACTTGTGGATGCTGGAGCTGACCTTACTCCTGATCTGCTACAGTACCCTCTTTGATGCATCTCACGTTGCCCATGGAGCTTTCCCTGTGCTGGTAGAAGCTCAGGCCTGCTTGTGCAAAAAACCCTACGAGGCAGACGAGCTAGGTAAAATTAAAATATGCTGGTGTCACTTGGCATCAGATGTAGTTTACTCTTTATCCATTTCAATGCAGGCCACTCATTTCATTAGCTGGAAAGCACCCTTCCTTTAAAGTAGGTTGGTGATGGGGGCTTTTATGTGTCACTTCATCCATGCTTGACTGCAGTACACAGGGACCCTGGTGGAAAGAAGCAGTTCTTCAGTGAGTACTAGAAACAACCAGCTCTCTCTTTTTGGTAAAAATAGTTGAGGACAGAGAGAAGCAAGCTCATTTTTAATAAGTGTTTAGATTGAAAGTGAGTTGCAGTGGAGCCTAGCTAACACCCCAAGCAATTATACTTCCAAATTTTGCCCTTTGGGGACAGAAAAAGGCTGTCAAATGCTGGGCTCCCTGCAAATCAAAAAAGTCTTTTGAATTCTTTTCATTTTTAAAAGGGTCACTTACTGAGAGAAAACAACTCTAATAAATGAATAGTAGTTAATGCTCAAAACTTGGCAGAAGGTTTCAGAGCTGTATAATGGCATTTGGGAGATGGATACACAGCTTTCTGTGCCGCGGTGGTGGGGAGCTCCAAGGAAACTGTAATGACAACGTTTTAATTATATCCTTTTTCTGTAAATGACAGATTAGGTGTGGGGTTCAGTCACACAGATCTTTCCCTCACAATCTGGGACTGCAGTACTGCTGAGGGGAAACAGATAACCAGTGGTTACTTTCTGTATAGAGCTTTGGACAGGGATTATCCTGTTGAGTGCTGTTGGGAGTTACTCAAATTAAACAGTGTCTCATTCTCCAGTTCATGGGAACCCTTCCCCTGTTAGGGTAACGCAGGGAATTGAAAGGGTTCCCAGAGAAAGACCAGGGCTGCATGGAAGGGCAGGTGATCCCACTGGTTTGTCTGGTGTCAGACAACTCGAAGTTGAGCCAGAGGTAAGTGCCACAACAGCGCTTGGAAGACTTGAAGTTATTTACTTAGACATAGCAAATGACTGAGCTCTTGTATTTAAAGACCACGAAATACTTCCCCCCCTATCTGTTTGCATTAAACAGACTTTAGTTCTCTACTTCTTCTATTATTCTGGTGCTGGCTCAGCTGGTCAAGCCTAAGATTTCTGCCCCATCCATCCTGTTCCAACCTAAAAATCTCTTACTGTCTGCCATTTTGTTGTCTGTCTCCTGCATTGCAGATCTTGGAGAAGTGTTTTCCAAGGGGGAATAAGACAGCATTTTGCATTAACCCACTGCCATGAAACTGGATGTTAATTCCTACTACTTGCATTATCCCTCCATGGATCGTGACAGTGTGCTATCCATCACTGTTTAGGGAAAGACTCCAAGTGAGTACAACCTGCCTACTGGCTCCAGCTGGGACTCAGGTAAAACACACAGATTCTCACATGCTCACACCTAAAGTGGTGTCAGCAAGCCTCATGGCTGAAAGCCCAGCACAGGTGATGCTCCCTCCTACAGATCTCAGGCGGGCCTGTCACTGGCGCTTAGTCGGCAGCAGTGTCAGGAGCAAGGAGCAGCACTTCTTCTCGTCTTCACAGAGCTCTGGTCAGTCGATGTGCCAAAAGCTTTGTGTAAGACAGTCTGCTGCCTTTAGGAAAACAATCATGTGAACTCTCCTGCATCTAATATTAGATCACATTGTCAAAACAGGTTGCGATCGACCTCTTTGAAGAAGGAAAGGAAATCCCGGTGCCCCTCGTAAACTTCAATGGTAGCGCTTCTCAGGACAGACATTTCCCAAGCACGGTGCTGCTAGTATCTAATGGTATTATCAGTATTTTTCCTTCCTTATTCCCTGATTTCTAGCTCCCTAAAGGAGTGGAGTTGGTCCTTTCAGCAGCTGACATGTCAAAAGCATTCAGGAGGAAACTACAGGAAGCTGGCAGTGACATGGAAAAATGAAGCAAATCTGCAGGGACTCTCTTGGCTGATTCAGTGGCTTTCTAACATCTTTTCCTTCCAGCTGGGCCTGCCTCCTGGTAGCAAAGGCCCTGTCTAGGCTGAACACATCAGAGACAGCACACTGACTTCTTTAATTTCTGAGAATAAATGAGGTTTTACTGCTTAAGGTAAACACCTAAATTAATGCTGAGGGGCTTAGCTTACATTTCTCTATCTTTTTCCATCCTCCATCACCTCTCAGTTATGAATCACTGGCAGGAGTCATAAATAATGTAGTATTTTTAAAATAACTCTGAAAAAATTGAACTGTGTAGTATAAGATCACTTGTGAAGGAGGAGCTGTGGCAGATGTAACAAGTGGGAATCCTGCTGAGGCACTATTGTTGTTTGGGTATATTTCAAAGGTTTAAATAGGATTAAGGTATTTATTATTATTAATGGGAAAATAATCTTTATCCCTCCAGAACATTAGAGATACATTGTTTTTTATGCCATGGAGGAATACTCTATGGGTAAATACAAGGTTCTTGTAGTCTAAATAGTCACATTTGAAGCTTACGCAGACTGAGGATTTTCTCTTACAAACAACACACACGGCTCATTCTGCTGCAACCTTGTTAAGGCCAAAGGCTGAGGCATTCATAATTAACTACTGATATGAAGTGCCTTGATTTTTTAGTGTTCCAGCAAGGGGCACTTTAAATGGACCTTTATTTTTAAAGTAATACTCTTCACAATGTTTCACACCTGGAGAACTAGGAATTTGAGGCTCCCAGCTTGCTGGCCATTCTTGAAAACCTTTGGGATATTGATGGATGAATGAATAGTGTATGTCTAGGTAAGAAGGTCAGTTACTGCTTGGTGCTATAGTATTAAAAGAGAAAAAATAAATAAGAAGACAGGCTTTATGGTTAAATAAACTGCCATATTATGACAAGATAATGCTAGCATCTGATTTGTAGGGCAGGCTAAAGGCTTTTTCCCCCATAAAAATCTTGGGTTAAATTAAAAAAAACACCCTCTCAAACCACCTTCTGTTACCCCAAGAACTCTTAACAATTCAGTAGGTAGCATTATGTAAAATATTCATTTCACACTGACCACTGCTTCCTCCTTTGTCCCTGGTGTGTGTGCAGCACTTTCTGCTATTCAAAGTGGAGAGAGGTATTTCAGTGTGGTTGCCTGCCTCAATTCAGTACATATGAATATTCCTTGCTGCAGAGCATGCTCTTCCTGGTGTGTGGAGCAGAGCAAGATCATCTGGAGCAGCTTAAGGAAGGGAATAAATCAATGAACCAAGTAAAGGCAGTCACTGGTCACTAGCTAAGAATAAGGAGTCAGGCTTGGATATGCAGTGTTCACTGTCAGCAAATAGAGCTTGAAATCCTCAAGCCAAATGATGCATTTCTGAGCTCAGGACAGGCTTGGAGGAAGCTAAGTTATTGGATCTCGGGATGCTGTGGTCTGACTGAAGGTCAGCTTCAAACAGTGTTTGCTGGCAAGTGCAATAGATGAGTTGCGGTGTGAGCTGGCTTTAATGGACTTGAATGAAATAAGAAACGTTGGACCCTGAATGTTGTTAAAGGGTTTTGTATATGAAGCCATTATCTGTTGGTTTTGTAGCCTCACTGTTTTTGCCTGGCTAGGTGATGGCAGAAAAACTTGTGGAGCTCTTTCTGACCCAGCTGGTGGGTAAGAAGAGATCTAAGTGCCTGACTGCAAGGTTTCCAGCCCAGTGAGTAGCCTGAAAAGAACTGGATTATTGAAATGCACTATTAAAACCCTATAGATACTCTGGGAAGGATGTAGCCCATGTGAGGTTTCTTGGGTGCTTAGTCTGGTTTTAGATTCGTGTATTGCTCTTTTTTTTAACTGGCTGCTCTGGTTAAGTAACGCTGCTTTACATACTTGCTTTCAGATGCTGGTAGCATGCACTGGACCAGGGCTTGATCCAGTTCAGTAGAAAAGTCAAACTATTCCTGACCTGTTACAGAGAAAGTCTCAGATTGCTCGCTGCTGTGCTTGCCCCCATGGGGCATTCCACCGCTTGTCCCTTCAGGCTCTGGTGGCTGTCCTTGCCACCTCTCACCCGTACCCTGAGCCCTCCTGCTTTGGCACTCTTTGCCCACAGGGGAGGGTGATTGCGTTGCCTCCTGCCTTGCCCCTCCTCCTGCCCCCAGGGTTCTGTTCAGCTGTAGCATCTCAGCGCTGTTCAGCACTGCGAGGAGGATGCGCAGGTCTCTGGCTGAGCTGAGGGCTGGTGCTCACAGCCAAGCAGCTGCACAGCATCCTCCTGTGAGAAATTACAGGGATCTCCCAAGCTATCACTGCTCTGATGCACCTGGGTGGTGTTCTGGGGATTTCCCCTTCGGCAGGGAGGAAGTCGCAATACAAATGAGCTTTGGCTGCAATAAGGAAAAAGAAATGCAGTTGATAAAGGATATTATCTTCTCAAACTGTGATTTAGGCTTGCTGTTCTGCCAGCATTCTCCTGTGTGGCCTTCTGAAAGTTGCTTCTGTGCATCAACCCCCCCTTGCAGTAATGGTCCAGAGCTGGTTTTGTCATGGGGGTATTGTCAGGATAAATGCAGCTGAGGCCACAAAGCATTGTGGTGGCATGAACCACTTCACTGTCTTGACTGATTGAATGCCATAAACACGATGTCTAAGTCACCTAACTCACATCACAATACATCTCACTTTCACCTTGATGAAGCAGATTTTCTTAGCTTGCCTGGAAATTGTGTTGATATTCTAAAGCAGAACGCAAAACCAACCCCAAAGTCCAGCGTACAGAGACAAGAAAGGTTATTTTTAACAGTGTGGGAAGTGCTGTACTTACAAGGCTAATGCTACCCACGGGACGTGCCTTGCATTTTGCTTAACAGAAGCAGAGCCCTCTCGAGTTACGGAGCTGAAGGGAAATAGCAAGCTGGTGTGCTAATAATTCCCATGTTACTATTTTTAAAGTTCGGCCTGCGTTGTTCGTAGCATTGTTACCCAGCAGTGCCTCCTGATGCCAGGTTACTTCAGGCAAAGCTGGTGTCTGCACTTAAATCTGTATTAATTTGCTTGCTTTCTGTTTGCTTCCCTTCCCCCATTATAGTCTTATGCATTTGAACATTAAAATTAAAAAAAAATATAAGCTCGTAGCCAGAAACTTGAATTTGACAAAATTCAAGTTTGTTGTCTTGTTCAAATACTCAGAGCTGTATTTACAGTGTCCCAGCACCCTTCACCTGCCTTTGTAGCCTTAGTTGTGGGTACAAAAAATTACTTCTGTGAATTTTTTTTGCCTTGATGGCGCAATGCTTTCCTAGTCAGCTTGTATGTGAAAACACCATTGAACACGTTCAGGCAAGCTGATGGGTCAAATAATTAGAGGTACAAAGCTCCTTTTACATGCCTGCCCTGGTCCCTAGTGGAAGCTCTCAGGGAGGCTTGGTCTGCTGCTGTGGGGCTTGGTGGAGCCTCTGCACTGCTGGCGAAGCTGTCTGGGAAATCTGGTTCCCTTGCAAAGGCTCTGGTGACATGTACTGACAACTGTGAGGATGCCCCTGAAAGGAGAGCTGCTGGAGGAGCATGCAAGGGGGTTATTAGCAAAAAATAGCTGAAACATTTGTGACAGTCCCTCTGAAAGAAAGCACATTTTCTACAGGAGTGGGGAAAGCCAAGTACAGCTTGTCCTCTGCAGTAACGCTGTTTCTTACCCTTTCTATGCGGAGGGAGATTCCCGCACATCCCTTGCCTGTGAGCCTGTTGGCGCCGTGATAAAGCATCGCTTACCTGGAGGCGGCAGGACTGCTGACTTCTGCCGTGTTCCTATAGTGACAAGCAGCCTTCCCGAGTGCGTGGAGCAAATGGGGAAGAGGGAGAGCTGAAAGGGAAAGGAGGCAGCTCGTTTTTGGGATCTCAGGGGCAGAAGGTGCGAGAGGGAGAGTAGGGAGGTGGGAACAGAGAGGTCCTTATGTGTTGAGCAGTCTCGCCACAGCCTCAGAAGCCCCTTGCTGTAGTCTAGCACGCAGAGGTGTAATATAAAGGTTATACCAACGCACCGTTCCAGGCTTCATTTTTATTCCATGGGGGGTTAAATTATTTATGTGCAGCACAGCAACAGCTGAACCTGCTGTTAGAAGGTGCCTTATAAGACCTTTTTAAATATTTAGTGCTTCCTAACAGAACGAAGCAAACAAACAGAAGTAGCTAAAGTGTTGAGGATGCACTCAATTTTTAAACAGTTAAAACAAATTAGGCAACACTTCAGAAGACAAGTGTACAAAGGCCATTTGCCTCATACCAAGCAGTCTGCACAGTGACAAGAGACCATCTGGCTGATCTGGATTTTTATGTGGGTCTGACTGCTCAGTTCAATGGACAGTGCTCTTACAATGATGATCCTGTACATTCAGCTGCTTGGCAGCTCCTGGATCTATCTTTTGGTCAGCCACAATGGGAACCAGGCACTTTCCTTTATAAAGATGCATCTGCTGTGGGCAAATCTCGCTGTGGTATGTCCTTGTAGACCTACACTGGAGCTCTCGCTCTGCCAGCTTCCCTCTATTTTCCCTTCTGCGTGGGTGGATGTTGCCAAAGCCAATGGATAGAGATCGTGCTTCCCCCAGGCAAAGAAAATAGAAAACATTCTCTGGCAGCTTTCTTGATTTCTTATTCCAAATTTGTGTTTATCTTATCAATATTCATGGTGCTCTGTATATTCTCAGGGTATCTCATAGGCCAGTGTGAGACTAAGTAGATTCAGGAAAGCTCTGTTCTCAGTAGGGGTTGTGAAGCAACTGAACTTGCCCAAGATAATGCAGGAAGTACAGGGCAGGGGGCATTGCCTCCAAGTTTGCTGGATATGTTATTCTTCCTGGCTGCTGCCACAGGAGCTTGGCACGGTGTCCCTCCCGTTGTTGCTGGTGGCATCCAGAAACAGCAAGGGGCAGCCGTCTGCGTGGCTTTACAGCACCTGGGTGGGAGGAGTGGGTATGACTTACTGACCTCAATCCTCCAAAAAAGGCCAATGACTTTTGTAGAATGTAAACTGCTACAATGACTTTTGTAGAAAGTGATCTTGGGTCCCTGCTGGGAAGAAGGAAAAAACCAAACAAACTCAACACCCAGCTCAGGCCTGGATGCAGAACAGGCCTATTTAGAACATCTCCTCCCTGTCCACTGTAGCCAAGGGGCAGGAATAGCTCTATCCAAGTCAGAAAAGGTTATTGGCTCTGTGGGTGGACTGAGGACGTGTCTGGACCTGGGTCTGGACTGCCAAACACAGGCTGCCAGGACAGCTGCCAGCCATAAGGGTCAGGGCTGAGGTTAGCACAGAGAACAAGGGAGAGAGCGAATGTGTCCTAGGGAAACACTCCACTTGAGCTTGGTCTCTCCCCGCAGCATGAGGGAAGATAACGTGTGACACTGGATTGCTCTGGAATAAAATTATGTGGACAAGAGCTTGTGTCAAGCCAGAAGAGCTGTGTCTGAGAAGAAAGATGAAGATAGGAACTGATTGTGTGAGAGAGTTGCAGGGGAGAAGCATGTGAGCAGCAGGGAATAGCTTGAGATGAAATGAGAAAAAGTGGAACAGAGTACAAGCAAGTGTCATCAGACGTAATAAAAATCCAAATAAAAATCTTGGCAAGGACTAGAAAGCATAAAATGAGGTGTGGTTTAGGGAAAAGAAGATATAAATATTAGAAATAAATTAAAAATGTCCAGGGCTGCAGAAACAGTGGAAGATAATACAATAACATTAAATAGAGCAAGCACTAGCACTCACTTGCTAGGATAGATCAGTGCTATATTTATTTGAGTAACACAAATACACTTCAGGGTTGCTTAGAAGGATTAGATGGCCAGAGCATAGTGAGTGCTGGCTGCAATAGCTGACAGTAAACAATTACAAGTGGGAGGGCTAGAGTTACTAATTATTGAAATTTCCTGACCATGCTTATTATAAGATGCTCATTTTGGTTACTTATAACTCTAAGAAGGTATGACTGGGCTGTAATTTTTCATACCGGCTGTCTCCCCCAGGCTGAATGTGTCTGAAAAACAGCATTTCATGACAACTGGGACTAGACTTGGGATCATGAAGAAGATGGAAGTGGGGACAGACAATAGGAGTATAAAAGCATCCCCTGTGTGCCTAAGGATGAAATCAAGAAGACAAAAGCCCAGCTGGAGCAAAGACTTGAGGCAGGCTTTTAAGGGTAACAAAGAAGGAATCCTGCAGGTATGGTAGCTACTAAAAGAAATTCAGGGTAAATATGGATCTGTTAACAGAGAGAGGAGGCAGCCATGTTTGACACAGGAAAGGGTGAAGTGCTGAAGGTTACAAAGAATGCAGGACGCAAATCCCTCCCCAGTATATCAAGGGGTGATGCCCATAGACTGCACCATGGGGTGCTTGGGTTGGAGCCAAGGTAAAAGGACAAGTGTACTGCATAGTAAAGTTACCCAGAGGGGTTATGAAGGTTTTTGGGGCTGAGATAGACAAAGCTGTGACTGACTTGATGCGGCTTTGCTGATAGCCCTGCTGTGAATGGGGACTGGACTGCCTCCCAGCCAGCATCTCCTTGATGCTCTGAAGCTGTGGTGGAGAGCGTTGCTGTGACTATGCTGGTAAAAGGTACGATGACTTTTTATTTGAGAAGCATTAGTGTCTCTGTATTTTAGCTTTGAAAGGCAAAAGAGGCCACATTTTGGGTCACGGTAGAGGACCCAAAACACTGTCAACCAAAGCAGCCTTTACTTCTTTGTTGTGATGACAACCTGAGGTTTTCCTCTTTGACTCTTACTCTGCTGTCAGGAAGCATGAGCCTTGGGCAAAATATCCCATCTTCCCTGGTGCTGCAGATGGTAAAAGAAGCAAACCAGGTTTGGCTCTCAGTTGTGCTTTTCTTCCGAGTGGCAGCAGTCAGCTGCATGTCTAAACTCTGGCAGGGTTTGCACGTATTTTCCCCATTTGACATCTGAATGTTTCTGACATGCTTGGAGATCTGATAGGATGACAGTCTTGAAAAACACTGGAGGAAGCAACTAATTCTTTCTCCAGAGCAGGGATTAAGTCATGCTTCATGCAGAGAAATAAAGGTGAAACCAAAATAACTGTGAAGAAAGCCCAAAAATTCTGTGTAGTAAATAAATGGAAGAGTCCTGTGGAAAAAAAAGACATCACATAATAAAACCTGTGCAGTAAACAAAAACAACTGACAGGAGTAATGTCTTTTTTTCTCAGATTTCAATTACCCATGCTGTGGCTGGTGCCTGGCAGTCAGGTTTAAGCAGGAAAGATCTCTGCAGCAAGTCTTGCACACCAGGCTCTAGTTTGCCCTGAAACCAGGAGAACAGCATCTTGATAAAAACAGCACTGGTGTTTGTAGATCCCCTTTTAACTTAGCAGGCCCTTGGCATGTGAGGAATGGGTGTAGGCAAACAGGCAATGTACCTGTGTATCTTCTGCCTGTGGGGCAGAAATGTTACCGATGTAGTTACAGGAATTCAGAGATGGTTTCAGTGTAGTGTGTCAGAGAGACAGAGCCCAGCCAAACAAGCAGAAGATCTGAATCTTAGCACAGAATAGAGGATACTCACTTGCTGCCTCCTGGAATATCACTCTCGGCCAACCCACAGAAGGGAAAATCCTTATGCAGGTTTAAAGTCAGGAACCAGGGCAGAAGAAAATGCGCAGTTCTTGGATTGGAGAAAAAGTGCCAGAGAAGCTTGTGGGGTCTGTGCAGTTCAGCAGATTTCTGTATGACCTGGAAAAGGGGTTAGCTGCGAGCTGCCAAAATTTGCTGATGGCATTAAATTGTTCAAATTAATAAGAAGGAGAACCAGCTGTGAAGACATGTAGAAGAACCTTGTAATAGTGGGTGAGTGAGCAAAAAAAAAAATTGCATATGACATTCAGCATAAATGAATGTTCAGAGATGCATGTAAGAACAAAACAGTTATGACTCCACATATAAAATGATAGCCCTGGTAAGAGCTGAGGGAGCAGGAGATATAAATCAGGAACTTGATCTGGGATTACATCAAACACCTGACACACCGGTAGTCATCAGTACTCTGTGATGGTTAAATAAAACCAACGTATGAAATGTTGGTAGTTATTAATGTGTTAGGGAACAAAACAGAACATACTAGTTTTGGTAAAATAGCACTTTCTGCTCTGACTTCACTAGATTGGTTTCCCAGGCTTCTTCTTGGAGACCAGATGATGAGTGTTCACAGACTCTGTGTCATTCCCTTGTCTGAGAGAGAGAGAATGGGGAGGGCTAATAAAGGAGGCGTTTCTTCTCCTAGTATGTCATGTCAGTTTTCCTTTGATATCAAGGACTTGCTCCTCTGTCAAAAGAAGCCAATTTTGCAACGTGTAGAGGAATAACATGAGCCCTTCAACAGCTGCTGTGGGGGGAACTCAATAGCCCCTACTCTAGTTCATCTCACCCCAAAGGTTGCATGAAGGATCCCCGTTAAATACAAGTAAGGTCAATATAGGTGAAAACTGACATTGGGGTGAGGTTATATTTCAAGATTGTCTTTTAAAAGTGGGAATCTTCAATAAGATACAATAAGGAGTTCTTGGAAGAACAGAATTGAACAGCATTAGTGGAAGGAATACTTGGAAGTCGTTTAATTTAACCACTTTCTAAAACCAGTGTTAACCTCAACATTGGAGTGGGTTGGTCAGGGCCTCTTGGTGATGCAGTGACTGTGTTGAGCAGTTTCAGTGCTCAGCCATGGGCTAGTCCCAGTGCAATGGGTCCTCTGTGGATCACTGTGTCTTGGCCAGGCTTGTGAAGAAGTAACAGATCTTGCAAGGTCGGGATTTTTTCTTGTATTCATTCACATTATTTGTTTCTCACTTGGGCTGTGATGTTGGCAGTTTATGCAAGATGTTGAGATAAAGGACAGTTAAATTGCCAGCCTGGGCTGGGAGGGTTAATGGCAAAAATGTGCTACAAGCAGAGCACTTCAGGCGCTTGAGCCTGTCCTGAGGGAGAAGTGATTGGGTAAGACCGACCCCCAAGTGCACTGCACAAGGAAGGCTGAGGAAAATTAGCAGCTTTTCCTATCCATGAGAGCTAGACCTTGCCCAGCTGTTGCGTGGCAGGAGAACACTGACAGATCATCTTGTGTGTTTTCTCTGGTTGCTCTGAGAGTACCTTCCCCTATGGGCACAACCTCTGGGCCTTGCTGTCTCCCAGAGAAGCTGAGCAGTATGTGGGCTTTAGGTGAAACTTCTTACTGGGTTGGAAAAGTCAGCTCTTGCTCCCTATGGGTCACTTATTTTCACCCTCCCTTACTGTTGTGTTGACCACTGCTTCTAAGGTAGGTTTGTATTGGGAGTGAGGGTCAGCGTGTGCGGGGCTTCAGGGTGGTATTCAAAGACAGTAGGCACGTGATTGTATCTTAAATACTTCTTTTGACTGCTTTCTGTGTGGTTTGTTGAACAGTATGAAGAAGCACAAATTAAATTGAGTACCTTGGTTGCAACATGTCCCTTCCTAGTCCCCTGGCTCAGCTTCCCAGATGTGTTCCTGCAGCTTCTTGCTGGTGAGCTTGTGTGGCAAGGTTGAAGCTGTGGATGACCTGAGGCCGAGGGCTCTGGCAGGACAGTGTCCCAGGAGCTGGGCACAGGGGCAGCCAGCTGCCTGCTGCTCCCCAGCTGTGTTCTCTGCTGTGGGCCAAACAAGGGCTCACAGGCTGGCTTTAATACGTGCAAGCTTTCTGCCACCTGCTCACAGAATGAAAAATTAATATGCTTATGCACTGGCTAAATTATGCTGTACACTAATTCCTGAAGAAAATGTTGATAAGAATGCTTTGAGAAAGGCTTTTTAATATCCCTTCCAAGTGATTGAAGGAATTCCAATTAGACCTTACATGTCATTTTCATTTCCCTTGTCATTGCTGTCTAATTCTGAAAAATGCTTCCATCTCTCCTGCTTTCATGTATCATCTGCTTTTCTTATTTGTCCACCCATAATCCTGGTGGGTGACATGACAGCTATTTCTATGGCAAGAGCATTACAAATTCTAATAATATCTTTCACTGAAGTAGCACTTTTATCCCTGGTGGAGCTGTGCAAAATGAAGTTGTATATACATCATTTCATCTCTTCATATGGTTTTCTAATCTTGCATTGTGCAGCTCTTGGTTACCACATTTCATGTAACTTGCTGGAAAAAACCCCACAACACTGTTTATTTTCCTTTGTGGTTTTAATCTAAAAAAAAAATCTCTTTGGCTTGGAAGTACAATTTATTTAGGTTTTGGATTGGAAACAAAGCTATTCAGCATTTTAAAATGTTAAGGAAATGTCTCTATGTGCTAAAATAGGCTTATTTTGGTTTGTGTAATAAAAAGTAAAACCCCGTCCAACCCCTCTGAGTTTTAGCTAGACAGATTTGCATTTGATTACTTCTATGCCATGCATCCTTACTCTGAAAAGATTGAACATGCATTTTTGTGCCGAAGATTTTATATTAAATAATTGTTGTATCTGCCACTGAAACACAGCTACTTTTTGCAAGGGGTGTGGCCGGTGCTGAGCACTGAGCTGCAACACTGCGCAGTAGCTGCTGGGATGCTGTGAAGGGAGCACAATGCCCAGGCATTAGGGTAGAGAGGATTTGTGTAGGCTGAATGTTAATGACTCAAACTGCAGTTTTTCCAAGGCACTAGGCTCAACTTCTCTCAGGATGGAGAACAATGAACAAGAGATCTTCCTGGCCAAGTGTCATGGGTTTAGTTCAGCACAGACGTGGGGGGAAGGTTGCTGCTGAACGCTAGCACTAGTTTGTTGGGTTTTTTTGGACCATCTGAGATTTCTTTATGCTTGCTGATTAAAAATATGTCTGTGAAACAAAGGAATAATGAGAAAATATACGATTATTTCTTTGGGTGTTGGCTTAGGACAAAAATTATATTTCCTAGAATTCTCTAATAGTTCTACTCAGTGACTGAATATGTGTTGTTTAAATTGGGTAACTACTGCTGTACCCTCCTCTAGAGAGAAGGGAGGAATTAGAGTTCATTTGTTGAAACTCTCCTCTGCTACATTTGTTCTCACACAGTACTGGGCTTACACTTAGCTGGTTTCTTATTTAATTCATGTTGATCACGAATAATTTCACAGAAGGCAAAAGACTCACACTGCAAAACAGTGCCAAAGAGGACTAAGTAATGCACAAGGACTAAAAGTCTCCTTGTGGATTACTTTATTAATATGCTTGAGAACTAAAAATATATTTTGAGTCAGTAAAATGTGCAATGAGTCACTGCTTCATGGCCCCATCAACTTTCCAGAGGTGGCTGTGCAATTTGTATTTTGCCCCTGGAGAACCTGTGAGCTCAGGCATGTCCAAATCAGAAGTACTTCTGTATTTAGTCCATATTTGAGTTCATTTTTATTAATCCAAGGTTAAGTATGGATTGCCCTTTTACTCTGTGGCATTACATCACCTGAAGGAAAACTTTTACTTTTAGTTGTCCTATATTTTGCAATATGTAGCCGCAAGTATCCCATAAAGGAGGTATTTCACAAGCAGTAAGTACGTGCTTTTTGTTAAGACACGCACAAAAGAGATCAGTGAACGATGTTTTAAACCACTGAAATCTAAAGTGAATACTCCATGAAATTCTGGGGGAAATCACAGCATGACCTGTCCATTGCTCTTGCTGGCCTTGGATCCAGGGTCCAAAGAAAAACACATGTGCAGTGGTTTAAAGGAAAAGGAATTACACAATATATGAGGGCATGGCACAATGTACTTTGGCACTAGACAGTGTCCTTGGTCATGCAGAAGAACATTTTTGTACAGGGGAAAAATGTTGCGTTTTCAAATTGATATTGTATTTAAAAGAGACCTGGTAGCTGTGTGAAAAGCAAAGTAAATTTGATTACATGTTCAACAGCAAGATTGCCTTCTTTTGATGCTTTTGTGTAGATGTTGAATGCCCTCAAAAGCAGAGAAGTTATCCTACGAAGCCCTTAATCAGAATACTGAAAGTTACAGGTTTGAAGAACACCTAATTATGATGTTAGAGATAGTTATTTCTGATATTTTGTTTGAGATCCCTTATTTTGTACTTAAAATAACATAGAGTGCAAAGGTGCTACAAATCTAACTTCAGAGAATTTGTGGCTAATAACAAAATGTAGTTGATAACATCCTTGATTGCAGGGATACAAAAACTTCTGGAAAGTGATCATCAGAACTGTGATGTAAACCCCTAGATCATTCTAGGGTTCCCCTAGATTTTTGGGAACATTTTTCCTGCCCTTCACTGCTGCCCTGCTTAGAAAAGCTGATTCTGCCATGATGTGTGCATTAGGGGCAACCCAAAAGAAAGCATCAGGCCCAGAACCTCTGGCTGCTTCTGCACTGCTACTTCCATTTTCACTAATATTTTAGAACTCCTTTTTTTGGGTTTATTTTGTTTTTTTTTGTTTTTAAATAGCAGTTGTGTCTAGAATCAAATTGATTGAATATCTCTGCTCTGGAAAAAGTGCCTTTAATTCTTCCTTGTTCTTCCTTACTTTCCTCAGTGGAAGTACCAGCTATTGTCTACTGTAACTAGCTGTGCCAAAACATCTCTGTTTCCAGTCTGGGATCCCTTCCCTGCTGTTCCAGGGCAAGCCTCACATTCCTGAGCAGCTCAGTTCAGTTGCCTAAACAACAGCCATCTAGTGCTGTTTAAGTGCCTTGCAGTATCAGCAGATGTGACACAGAGTCTGTGCATAGCCAATTCCCTACAGGGGAGCAGGACGAGCAGGGTGCAGTAAACTAGGGTATCTTAAGGGGACTGGGGAGAAGTTGTGGATGTCCCATCCCTGAAAATGTTCAAAGCCAGGTCGGATGGGCCCTGAGCAACCTGGTCTAGTGGAAGGTGTCCCTGCCCGTGGTGGGGGCCTTTGAAATACATGATTTTTAAAGTCCCTTCCAACTCAAACCATTCAATGAGTCTATGATATTTAGACGAGAGAACTGGTCCCATCCTCTCCTGGTAGTACCCATCTGTGCCAGAGTCAAAATGAGGACCATGTGGATGGATGAACCTTGGCCTTCTAGCAGGATGCTTCCTTTGCAATTCCCATTGGCAAAGAGCCTTCACAGAGGAGGTGATGGGGCAGAAAGGTAGGATTAAAGTGTTTTAGGAAATAAGGACACTTCTGGGACAAGAGGGACCTGTGCAGGCTATGCCATGGTTAAAATGAGGTCAGGCTGTGCCTCTGAAAAAGCTGGGAGGGAAATAAACAGATTGGAATGAACAAGGAAATGAGGCTGCCTGTGGTCCCTCTTGGCCAGCAATGCTCAGTGACAGAGCTAGGGAAAAACAAACCCATGCTTTTACAGCAGCGCTTAGTGTTTAAAAATGAGGATGGGAGAATGAGTATTCCTGGGCTCAAATGGCAACCCTGACAGAGCAGTCATCCCAGGGACATGGTGGGAGGAGTAGGATCAGCGGGATATGGTGTTGCCAGGCTACCAATCTTACAGTAAAAGAAAGCAGGACATATTGGTGGGGGAGTGACATTGTATTTGAAGGATAATATGAAGTGTAATGGCATAAAAATGTTCCAAGGAAAAGAGGCATGTGCTGGAACCCCTGGTTAATGGTGGCATGGTGGAATTGTACTGACAAACCCCTGATTAAGGACAAGGACTGATCATCGTAACAGGACTGGGCAATGTGAGGTGAGAGGAGCTGCAGTTGCAAAACAGAGAGCAAAGAGGGTAGTTGTGCTGTTCCTCTATAGACTGGGTTGGTGCCTTGTCAGGGTAAGGTGTGGAAGTAAAAAATTTTGACACGCAGCATTTCCTGCTGTGTAGAATAACTTGCAGGAGAAGATGCTGATCTCTGTTTGGACCCAAGTGGTGCAGGAGACCTACTTCAGGAGGTAGCTGTCTCAACATGATTAGATTTCAGCAAAAGCAAGCCAAGTGAATTCAGAACATGAATATTCAATTTCAAGACAGGGTGCTCTGTGGAGATGAGGCAATTTGTCAAAAAAGAAAATAAAACAACCTTGAAAACACTAGCTAGGAAGTGAGAAAATCGAGGCTTCTAAAAATTACAGTATTAGAAGTTGAGGTAAACTTTGCATTACAATTAGAAAGAAAACATAAATCCAGTAAAATCCCTTCAAGACTTAATAAAGAAGTTGAGGCTATCGCAAAGAATGGATTGATATGAAAAAAAAATGGGAATATTGCCTAAATGAAAAGAGTCCATAAATTATGACAAGTAAACAGGCAATTAAGAGGACAGATAAAAAACCCCTAAAACTTGAGGTGAGCCTTGCTTATGATGGTTGAACTATTAGTGACAAGTTGTTCAAATGCATAAGAACTGGGAAGCCAGACATGGGATCAATGGGACCACTTGCTGACCAGAGGTGAAAGATTCTCTCAGCGCTTCATATCCAAGAACCTCACTGTATTTGCACATGTCTTTGCTGCTGGGGAGATTCCTAAACCCAATCTTTTTTTTCACAGCAGGAAGGTCAAAGCACCCAGATGAGGTTTGACTAAGCATGTCAGTTAAGAAGTTCCTAGGACTAGGTGGCATCTAGCCTGGACTTCTGAAGGCTCTCCAAGGTGAAGTTATTGCTGTTCTGCCTGTGTGACACATTGTTACAAGTACCCGCTGTGGCAGCAGACTGGTGGATCTCCCTTGTAATTCCTACCTATGACATGGGGCTGGAGAGGATCCGGGGGTGTACAGTGAGTCTGATTTCCACCTTTGGCCAGTTAGTGTTGAGAAAAAGAAGGTCACTGAAAATGTGGGTGAACAGAGCTGGCTTGGAAAGTCTCTGTTACTGCAGTGAGATCCTGCCTTGCCGCTCTGCTAAAGTTTTGTACGTGCATCAAAGAACATGGATAAAGAAGTTCTAGTTGGCACACTGTAGCCTGGATCTTTCATGTTCAGAATGCCAACCTAGATGGACCATTGCTCTAACCCAACAGGGTGATTCTTGTGCTCTCAGACACAAGATTTAAATGCTTGCAAATCCTTGCAAACAGAACAAATTCTATGATGCAGGGCACTGTGCAAAATGAAGAGCCTCTGTGGGCTTCTGCTATTGCACGGCAGTCTTTCTCCTCTTGGAGTTTACCTGCTCATAATACAAATAAATGTTTATTCTTCCTTTCTCCAATTTTGTCTGAACACTGGACAGAGGAAAAACTATATCTGATCCCTGAACTCTTACATCCAGTTTCCCCAGACTGACAAATCACCAAATGTAATTTGCTTGCTGTTAAGGATTGGCAGAGATGTCCCAGCAAAAATGGACTTACAGAACCCTTCAGAGCAGCATGTGTTGTTAATGGGGGAATAATTACCCAAGCATGTGCTGAAAACAAACATGACAGAACACAGATGGATCATCCAATTTTTAGTGTACTGCTGGAGAGTTGTGATACCAGGTGGTAAAAGCAACTGGGAAGAATAGTACTTGAAAGTTTATTTCTTACTAGAAGGAAGAGTTGAAAAGTTTATGCTAGAGAGAAATTAATGTGATCGTGAAATGATACAGTCTCTGATCCTCTGGATGAGAAGAAGAGGTGACAGAACAGTTGGGATCCTGGACAATGAGAAAATTACAAGTGTGATACTGATAATTAAAAAAGGGCAAGCAGGTGAGTTATTTTTAACCTGTCTCTTCAGTCCTCTGATAAATTCTGAAACAAATAATTATGTGATATTTTGTAGGCACCCTTGAGATAACAGAAAAAAGAGTACCCACTATAAATTTGTCAAGAACAAAGTGTTAAACCAGTCTTATTTTTTTTCTAAAATAGCAACCCATTGGCAGGTAAGAAAGAATCACCAGCAGCTGGAATTTGACATTCTTTCACATGTCATTATAAGTAAACTACAAAAAAATCGTGAAAATGAAATTGTTGAGGTGTAGAATCAAAATTTATACAGTACTCTTTTTCTCAGGTGGTGTCAAAGGTTTGTAGTCAAAGTGATAGGATGGATCAAGTGGGGATTTGAGTAGTATATATTGGGGTTTTCCTCCTTTTAGGATGCCAAAGCATTTTGATAACTTGGAGGAATTGCTGGGAAATAAAGTGAGACAGTTCAATAGGAACCAGTTCAAGGTACTACCCATAGGTAGTTAATAAATGGAAGCAGTCAATATTTGCCCTGAGGCAGTCTGCCAGCATGTGCAGGAGTCGATGGAGCCATGAGAAGGGAAGAAGGGAGGCGAGTGCCAAGGCAGCAGCCTGCCGCAGGAGGATCTGGGGCTTAGAGAGAAGCACAGGATGAACTGGATCAGCAGCCCTNCTGCCGCAGGAGGATCTGGGGCTTGGATGAACTGGATCAGCAGCCCCGTGTGCAGAAGCCCAGTGCTGAAGCTGGTGGGGGAAGGAAGGTCAAAAACCAGGAATCAACCAGATACCTGCTGTTGCTATTTCTGAATAGGCCAGGGCAGGAGCTTTGCACCTCATTTTGGGTGGTAAGAATGAAGAAAAATGGGGACTGCCTGGAAGGATGAATGTGTAGGAACTGTGAGAATGATTAGAGGGCTAGCAGACATCACCCACTGGGTGAAATAATCAGATTGGTTAATCTGAAGCCAGGGGGTGGAGAGGATCAAGGAAACAGTCTTTGAATACATGAAAGGCTCTTGAGAGGAGGAGGAGGAAAATAAAGTATTTCCACAGTTATGGTAGCTAGGGCAAGGGGTAGTGGTTTTGACTCTACTGGATGGGAAGCAGAGATGATTCAAATAAGACATAGAAAAATCTTTCTAGATACAAAGTGCTGAAATAGATTCCAGAGTGCCTGTGTTGGTGATACCTGATGACTACAAGCAGTTAGGGCAGGTTAGCCAAATCTGTCCTGGAAAACATAGAGGTACAAGGTGATTCTGCTGTGGGACAAAATTATTCTGAGACTTCATTTTCTTCCTATCCTGTGTTGCTCTGACTTCATATTTTTAAATTAAAAACCTTTTCTGAACTGCATTCCCTTCCTCTGTGCTCTATTTTGTGTTCTCTTTGATGTGATATGTTCTTTGAATAGTGCTGCTGATACCTTTCTGCTCATCTGTTTTACCCAATTCAAAATCTTAGAAATTGTTTGCATGACACTTTTATTTCTAGTCTGCATTAACAACCCGATATTTGACACAGTAATCACTGAAGAGCACGATTGCTTCAATGAAAATCTTGGCAAATAGTTAAGGAATTAGAAATACCTTTCAGTGTTTGTTTTCCAAGTACCTCTTGGCTTTTTTCTGGATTCTACCCTTTAAATATTTTTTTATTCATCTCTTCTACTTCTACCTGTTGTATTCTGTTCTCCAAAGACAGTAAGTTGATTAGGAAGTCATTTCTTGTTCCCTGTACTTGCACAGTCCTGTTCCCTCTTTAACCACACTGCTTCCCTCAGTGTTGCCTGGGCTAAGTAAAGCAGGAACCCCATGTAATTACATAGTGAATTTGGAAAGAGCTTTACATTGTTGGTAACTGGGACTAATTTAGGTGTTTGCTGTATGTCTGTCTGAGCAGAAGGAGTTAAACAGATAGAAGGCTGCTGTCTGGTCTCCTGTGTGCGTTGTTTTACTCCCATGGCAACTTTTTACCTTCGTTGACAAGCATGTGCCCACTCATTCTTTCTGTCTCTCTTATTAGGAGAAGACAGAGCAGTGAGTCAACATGTTTCTGTCTTCTGTTGGGAAGTACTGAACTTTCCACAAGGCTTCATGTTGTGAGATAGCGTGGTGAAGCACCTATTCCTGTCACCATGACCTGGAAGATTTTGTGGAAAAATTGCTTCCAAATATGTTCAGCCATTTAGTTCTGCTTCTGAAAAAACCCCGCTTTTTCATCCCTGTGAGACACAGGGAACTTTTGTTGGAGCCACTTGTTTTAAGTAGATTCTCAAAAAGCCATAGGAGAGTGTCCCACCACTCAGATGAGGTGTTTCCAATTAAAGGATGAAACAGGAATGGGACTTCTGTGAGCAGGAAGCACAGGCAGTCTGTACCCCGCAGCAGGCAGAAAAACCACATCTGTGCCTCAGCCCCCCCAGCTGTGTGCCTGGATGGGTTGTGACGTGTTGCAGAGTGTGGATGGGAGATCTGAGGTGCTGGTCACCTCAGCAGCCTTGGGGATGGCTGGCTGCATCTGCACCTTTGTGCTGATGAAGGCTGCAGAAGAAAAAACAAGCTTGCAGAAGGGCAAATGTAAAGATTATAGTCTTAAAATATTTGCTTTTCCCTTCTGTCAGGGTTTCTCACTTCTGGAAGTGAATAGGATATCCCTATGAGATTTGGCTTGTTTGCAGGAGGAAGTGAATGTCGTGCTCTCTGCAGCATCCCGCACAGGGATGATCCCTAGGCAGCAGCTCAGGGGAGGATGAGAAGACAGCTGGGCATAGAATAGCCAGAAAAGAATTTTGAACTGCTGAAGGCCATGAAAAATCTTGTCTCTGTCCTGAATGTTAAATTCACCAATAAATCACTCTGGGGCCTTTGCAGGCAGCCTTTGCCCTTGGGTTTAGAGTGGCTGGTCAGACTGGCCACTGTCGTCCCGGTAAGGCAGCTTTTCATGAAGGGGCTCGTGGGCTGGGAAGGGGTTTTATTCTCTGCTCAGTCCATTTGTTGCACAGCTACGCTGAAGGCAGGCCCACGTAAGATTCAGCAGAGTGGCTTTGACTGGAGACAGGGCTCTGCTGTAGATGTATGGGTGCATCTGTTTAGTCTTCATGCTGCAGTGGTAATCTTCATCAGAGGTGCGACCTGCTCGGCAGATGCTGTTGTTTTAGAGTAAGTGTTAATATTGATGCCTTACTTATTGCTAGGTTTGATCAATGATTTCAGTAATCAGAGAGGAATCAGGGCTTATCTATTAAGATTCCTCCCTGGAGCAAAGTATGACAGACAGATAATAGACCTTGATGGGTAGTGACCTTTAGTTTCCTTAATAAATGCAAATCAATCATATTCCTTATCCAAAGGGAAACTAAACAGATAGCTACCAAAGCAAAGGACTCGTATCCTTGCATGCCAAAGTGTGCCGAAACAGGTTGTACAGAGAGCACAAGCACCCAGGTTACTCCTGGTGGGGCCAGGATGGAGTGAGCATGTTGATTGCCAGCAAGATGGGAGCACAGAAGCCAAATTGGTGTGAACTCCTATGGAGAGAGGGAGATTTTTGATCACTTGTTTTACACGAGTCAGCTCTTCTGACTGTTTCTGTCTTGGGGGGAGAGGGAGGAGGATGGCAGTCAGAGGCAGCAGAAATTAAATTACAGCAACTTGGGATAGCAAAGTAGCATTTGACGTGAATTCTGAGGCTGAGATTCTCACAGAGATCACAGCTGGCATCAAAACGTCTGAGCTAGGGGAAATGAAAGTTATTTGTGTTGCTTAGTTCTTTGCGACAGGGAGTTCAGTTCCTTACATTCTAAAAATATGCAAGACCTCCCACCACTTTGAACAGCATCATTTCAACATAAAATATTTTCCTCTACACAACCCTATTTCTCAATGGAAGGGTCTTCTTCTGTAGATGCTGTTTTACCTTTACTATATAAGAAACATGTCAAAGCATTTCCCCCTCTAACATTCCTTATTAAATATGATTTAAATTGACTTGAGAAACAGTTCTGTCAGCTCTTTATCACTGAAGTCTCCTGNTTTTTTTTTTTTTTTTTTTTTTTTTTTTTTTTTTGAGAGGGAAAATACCCCAGGTCATTAATGTGTTATAATAAGATGCTCCTTCAATGATTTCAGACAAGCAAGTGTCTCCTTTCTGGGGTTTTGCTTTGACCAGCACTCATTACAATGCTTCTGTGAATGAATTCTTTTAGTCCTCAAGAATCTCATGCTGTTCAGACGGTGCTGCAGGAAAGAAATGGACCTCTTCTTTCAGTGTGTGCATTGAAGTATAGAGCACTGTTTTACAGCATGCCTTAGAAAAAGCAAGAAGTCAGGGGACTTTGTGAATTGCATTCATAAAATCACTGGATTGGCACTTTGTGATGCTCTCTTCTGGGTGACCCATTGCAATTCCAGGCATAATCCCTCCTGCTAAGAATGCCATCCTGTATGATTTAACCAGATCTGCTCCCATGCAAATCTTGCTTCTGCCTATGTGAGAAGGGAGCCAGGTGCAAATTTTCAGTTTTCAATATAAAAAGAGCAAAGGGATGGTGCAGGATATAGGGCTCAGCTCATTCTGTAAGAGTGCAGAGCAGCAAGCCACTGCTGGGATCCAAGAGGGATGGGGAGAGAGGGGGTGTGTGTGTATGCAGGTGGATATGTAGGAAACAAGGACAGACTGATTTGGTAGGAGGACTGATGCATATCCAGAACTTGCTGTATGTTGACCTTGGGATGCACCGAAGGATCACCCTTCAGAAGAGATAGCACAGCCAAATACAGGAACAAGATATACATTCTGTACATATTTCATCACATTCAGACACATGAATGGTGAGGTGTGCTCAAACCTCTGCAGCAACTTCTGCCAGCTTAGTCCTCAAGAAATTATATGGTGCTTGTGTCACCTTGTTAGAAGCTTTTACCTTTTCCTGTTTAAGCTCCTGTATCTCACTTTTTTCTGTATTAAATGTGGTGCTGCATTTTCTAACCATGTTGGGAAACGTTCAGTGTACTGTTCAGTGCTTTTTTTTCATCACAAGAACACTGCTTTAGACTTAAATATCTGCACTGAAGTAATGTGAGCTATATATTGAGTCACTGACTGCTAAATAAATGAGGCTGTAATTCCCTCCACAGTAAGTGTGAGTTATTCCAAATTTTGCAAGACGGTCTGTATTCCAGACTTCTAGCTGAACTTAATGCAGAATATGTTTGATAGACAATAGCGTTATTAGATAAATTAAGTGCTAACAATAGGCTGTCAGCTTAATTATGGTAGCTGGCTGCTCTTAAAAAAAGGGCGAATTGTTTTGGATGGAAAACAATTCATCCAAATTGGATGGTTGTGTGATAACCTTCTCCAACTTCTTGCAGTTCTTGAAGTCGGTACAGCAAGGCAGGAAAATGCCTGCAGCAAAGCCCTGCTCTGATGCCTTATTTATAGGTCCCTATTAGCATTTTCTGTTTCGACACATAAAACAACCATTGACTGAATCACAGGATGACCTCCACAGCTACTGAGCCACACCTCTCTGACAGGGCACTTGGAGATTCTCTGCTATTCACTTGGCTTGACTGTTAGGTTTTTGTTTTCTTTTTATCAGCCAATTCATATCAGACGCCCTGTGTGTTAACATGAGGCTGAAACGGTCAGGAGCAAGATGTGCATGAAGCATCCTGGAGATATCTTATGCTCTTTGTTGGTGCTTGAAAAATACATTGATTCAAAAGTGAGCATGTGGCTTTTTTTCATGGACCTATGCCCTGGGATGCACTTGCTCCTACATTCAATTGCAACCCAGTCAAACCTTGTCTGCTTCTGTACAGTCTTTTTCCTTGCTTTCCTTTCCTTCCACTTGCTTGAAAGTCTTTTTTCCTTTCAAGGACCTGAGATGGAGATTAACTTTCTGGTAGGAATAACTAGGCTCTGCAGTGAAGGCCATCACCAACACTGGGTTTTGCAATAGGACTGGTAGTAGAAGCGCATTACACAAGTGTCTTATATTCTAAAGCAATTATTATGGTTCTGTTTTTAAATGATACTTGCGTAACATCATCTATTGCATTTCAACACTAGGGTCTAAGGCAATATCCAAAAGCCACAAAACCTGACTGTAACAGGGTGCTGCACCCTGGGGAGTGGGAATGAAACTGGAGGCTCCTACAGGCAAAGTTCCACCAAGTGTGTTCAGGAAGTGACCTTGTGCCAGCTTCTTGACTGGCTATGCAGCTACGTGACCAGGCTTTTGCCCCTGCTAAATTCTCCTGACAAACTTACATTCAATGGCAGTGAGCTATGCTGTCTCTCCCAAGCAGCGCTGAATGAAACCTCTCCATGTCCTCTTCATCTCATTTGCCCATTTATGTGAAAATATTGTGTTCCTCTGACATTGGATTTCTCCCTCCTTCACTAATGTTAGTTACCATGGGGACTGCTAATAGAAGAAAAGTCAGTGATTTACCCAAGTAAAAGATGAAAACATTTCAATGCTATGTTCATGTTACGCACTCAATATCTAGGTTCCTGAAGGATATATGAGTGAGGATTGTTGTTTGAACAGCCTGTAAATGCTAAGTAAGGGGGATGTTGTTCTTGCCTTTGATATATCTGGCATCATAAAAGAGTGTTCTGGTACTTTTGCTTCCATGTACTCTGTGCAATATAGTACAGGGATTTCTCTATTAAATCATATTTTTCCTCAGTTTCAAAATACTCATAAAATGCATATATATCAGTTAGCTGTGACTGGCATTTTTAGGATAACAAACAAATTCTACAAAGTTTCAAAGAGAAGGAGTACTCAGATCTTAACCAACGACTTGATTTGACCTGAGGTGAGGCAAGAGGCAGACTCCCAGTGAGTCCCTTGAACGTGGTGTCAGGTGCTTTTATGTGTAGGCTGCTTGCTGAATGGCACCAGGCAACTGTTCAGAAATAGGAAATTTTTTTTTTTAAAGTAGAAGTTGTAGATGACTGAAAGAGATTTCAAGTGTGAAATTTCCACTTTTCATTAATGCGTAAGGTTTTCCTCCTTGGTGGTGGCATTTCTATAGAGGACAAATTAGACAGAGAGAAGAAACTGCTAGGAAAATTCTCAGAACAGTCCAGCACCAAATATCTGGTATTTGACTGGAGCTGCTGGTAACTGCTAAAGAATGTGGCTTCCAGGTAGCCACCGGCTGGGTCATCCCGTGTGATGTGATGAAGAGGAAGGGATGCAGCTCTGTAGCTTGCCTCTGCAGACCTGTGCCACACTGCCATGAGGCAAGGTAAGGTCTGCCCTCTGTCTTTGGTACCAAGTTTGTTCAGGCACTGATATGGGTATCAGTGGCACAGGTTTGGTGCATGCTTAGGGAGGTGAGGAGGAAAAGGACACATGCTGAAGTATTCTGGTTCAACCTTCAGCTTGCCCTTGAGATGCCTTAGGTGTGGGTTTCTGGTCTAAATTCAGCAAATTGTATTTACAAGGTTAAAAATCCCCATGTCTGTCGTCTGTCCCACCCCCCAAAAATACACACACACACACACACACACACACAGAGACAGAAAAAAGGGTGCAGTGGAGGAATTTGCACTAAAAGCTTTTTTTAAAAAAATATACCTAGCATAATACCTATATCTAAACATGTGATTTGGAGCTCTGTTCTTTTCCAGCAAAGCAGAAAATGGATGTATGCTTTACCTGCTCAGCCCTGTTTCAGTTCTATACAGAATTTCTTCCAGCTGACCTTTCCCAAGTCGGCATTTATGTTTTGAGAGATTCTCCTTGAATCTCTCACCCTTATCCTGCCTCCTTCTATCACTAAAATCTCAGGGAGATGGCTAAGCCAGCAGGGAGTGCTTTTTCCCCCTCAGACTAATGCAGAAGTAAAAGTTGGAAGTTGTGCAAAACTCGGTTACTCAGATTGAAATTAGTGAAGACAAAGCCCCACACACCAGACTGTGTGGGTAACAATGACTGAATGATGAAGGGCAGGGTTTCCAAGTGGAAACCCCGTTCTTCCTCTGCCTGCTTTTTCAGGGAGCTTGCAGCCAGGGCTGCAGCATTACTGCTGTGGGCGTGTTCACTGGTGCAGGATAAGGTGCACTCCTCAGTTATTCTGTTGGGTTCCACCTAAAGCCTCTCAGATCCCCTTGCCCAATCCTTCAGTGAATGCTTCCAACTCTAGTTCAGCCCAGGGAACCTTCAGATCCAAAGAAAGTCATCCCAAAGCTCTAAAATATTTAATTCCCCCCTTTTTATAGCAGGAGGAGAAAATATGCTCTTGTGTGGGGTTTTTCCAGTGTGGGTGGTGATGGAACACATCCTGAGCCAAGAGCACTTTTACAACCCCAGCTCTGCCCAATGTAGCTAGTTTGAATGGCTGTTTCAAAAGAACTGTGAGAACTGTTTATGGGGTTTTTTGGTTTTGTTTTGTTTTTTCTAATTGCATCTGCTGTAGAGAACCTTCCCGTTGCCTGCCTCTGTTATTGATATAAAGCTCTGTTAAGGTTTTCTAAATGTACGGTGTTTCACTTTTTATATAGTAAGAATTAATTCTGATTGAATACTTTGCTTCACTGAACTGCAGATAAGATAAATGGGGAGCTGCTGGCTAAGAAAAGGCTCTCACAATGTGTTTTAGACCTCTGTGTCCCTGAGCACTTGATCTATTGATGGGTTTTGTAATGCTGTTATCCTGCTGATCTAGTTGCAGGATTTTACCTCACGCTGCAGAGTGCCTGAGGAAGAAAAAAGGGAGGAAGAAGTAGTAGTGGTGACCCAGTTTTTGTCACGTGTGTGTACACGGAATGTCCTGGATGCCCTACAAGTCATTTTTGGTGGACAGTTTTCTTTGCGCTGGGGTCGGTCTCAGAGTTTGTTACTCCTGCTGATGTTCTTGAGGAAAAAAGAAGCAGGACAGAGTGGATGGTATGCTCTCTGTTTGCAGCATATCCTGTAAATTTTTTTTAAAAATATCCAGAGTTGTGGCCCTCATGCTACCTTGTAGTAGGTGAACCCGGGGTTTTAGGGCTTCTTTGGGAATGTCCTCAGATGTGTCTCTTGAGGCTTAATGCCCCTTAGTGTGAGCTGTGCAGAGTGAGGGAGAGCATCAGTTTTAACAGTACTCTTTTAAAAAATGTGGCTAACCCTCAAAATCCTAATGCTGAAATTGCATTTATCTTCTTCCAAATGCTTTCTCAAACCATAAGCATAATATTAGCTTGGAGCGAAACCAGAGATATTTTTAACTGGAAGAGAGCAGGCTGCAGGGAAGGGGCGTTTAGCCCAGGACCACGAGCACTTAGTGCTGCTTGTTGGCTCCAGGCTCCCCGAAGGGAATGAAAGGCAACTTACTTGCTTTGTCCTTGTACCATTGCAGCAACACAGTGCCAGTGACAACCTCATAACCGCCTGGAGTTCTCCGAACTTAAATATTTCTTTAAGACAGATACCTACATGGCCAGATTCCAAGAAGTGTACCCCTTCTTATCAGATATGCACGCACAGGGATAATTTACATTTCAGGCACTCTCATTGTACATTAATCTTGACTAAGCAAGCGACAGAAAATCCAAAATATTAATTACTACCATGATATCCAAAATCTGTACAAATAATGAATGTTTTGGTCTTATGACAAATCTGTTCTCATGTCTTAGGCAGGGGCTATTCTGATTTGGACCCCACTGTGCAATGTGTGTGGAAAATTACGCATGACTGGCCCAAAGTAAGGTCCTGTTCAGGTTCATAGCAATTGCCATTTATATCAGTGATGACAAAGTTGCAAGGCTGAGGCATATCTTTCAGTGTCTGTTAAAATTATTGTTATCTTTTCTGTCAGATATAAAGTGCAGTTGACACCTACCTCGATGCCTTCAACAAGTTTTCACAGCTGGCACGTAAATACGCATATAATCAATCCTTCTGGTTAACTGGCTGGTTGCCAAAGCAGCTGAATGCGGTCACAGCCCTGTTCGAATCTGGACACATCTCGCATCCTCTGAGATGCTAAATAAGTCATGAGCAGTTGCAAGAGTCAAACTAGTATTTATCCACCCTCTTGAAAACAGTTCTTGGAGTTCTTCAAAACTTCCCAGCATTCTGCTTGTGGGTTTCATGTAGGGCTTCTTGCAGGGTGCAGAAGATATCTACACAGTAATTCTGAGGTAGTGCTGTGAGAGACAAGTATCTTCACTCATGTTTTAGAGCAGGAGCAGGAGCGCTGGTTGCAAAGACGCATGTCATTGTTTTTTGGTTTGGTTTTCTTTTTGTTTTTTGTTTTTTTTTTATTGCCTCAATAAATCGATGCTATCCGGTGTTAAGGTAGATGGCCAACAAGAGAGACCTATCAGGAGTCTTGCCTGGCCTTCCCTTCAGCAGCAGTGGCCTGAGACATCCAGCTTTGGTGGGTCAGGACATCGGGGGAATTATATGAACTGCCTGGCTGCTCTCTGTGCTCTTTAGACAGAAATACTTATAACTAAAATCAGAGGATGAGGATCCCTGGGATAAGTCTCTGTCATAGGCACGACCTTTACAAGTGGTAGCTGCCCTTGTTCAAGAGAATATGGTATGGATGTACCGTAGCACAAAACCAGATGTATTTGAGTATATTTCAAAGTTGATGCTTGCCAATATAGATGGTTCTTTCTGATCTAGACATCAGCCTTTGAAATTAAAAAGAGAGCTGAATGAGCTTTTCTTGTAAATGGGGCATTTTTTACCTCCCTTCCATGGGGCTTCCCTAGTTTCTAATTAAACGCATGTTAAGCTAGAGCAAGAAAAAAGTCTCTCTTCTTTGTGGCTATTTATCGTGATTACCTATTTTCAAACAACTTGAAATAGATGAAAATTACTGAGACTGCATAAAGGCATTTTGCTCTTTTGTGAAATTTCATGGAATTTGGCCTGTGGGTTTAAGAAACTCATAACAAGCACACACACACAGACACATGGATTGCACTGGCTGTATTTCCACAAAAAAATTAGGCTAAGAAGGTCAAGCTGTGTTTAGCCCCGAGGTCAAATATCACACATTAGAAAACATGTCTCTGTGCTTGGTTTACTTCTAAATGAAAAGTATTATTTGTTTCTAACTTCTAACAATTCCTAGCACTGCAGTGTTTCCCTACTTTATTTAAGGTTTTCTGCAATTAGAAGAAAATGAATAATGCAAAAATGGATTTGCAAATTAATAGGTTGGATTTATGGTGCTAAAAATGAGGCTGCATTATGAATTATTCATGTGTACCTGAATGAGCACTATCTTTTCTTAAAACGTTTGTGAGGTCCCTAAGACCTCTTTCCTCACCAAAATAGTCTTGTTTGGTAGCCAAAAATAACAGCATCAAAATCACATGAGAATAACAAAAAAAAAATCCCAGGTGAAATAGGTTTTATGAGTCATATTCATTAAATATGTAGAAATACAATGATCTGTTTTAAATACAGACCAAATTTGAAAGAAAACAATAGTCTAAATATTATACAAATCAATGTGGATGTTAGTCTTTGTAGAAAGGAAAGGTTGTTAGAGGGCGGCATGAATTATTTGTTCTGAAACTTGCATTAGAAGATGTTTAAAAAGGCTCAGCGTATTTTATAGAAGGGCAGAAAGCCTACTCCAGTACAACTAGCTGAATGAAATTGCCAGGTTTGGGATTCAAGTGCCCTGAGGACATCTACTCCGTACTCAGCTTCTGCAGTTCTTCACACTGTTGTCTTTGGCTGGAGGCTCTGGAACTACAGGAAGACCTGACAGAGGTGACATACCGAGTCCTGACTTGTATCCTTCAGATCTGAAAGAGAAAATGTTTAGCACTACAAGAATGTGACACATGAATGTAGGTGTACTGACAGACCATCTTTATGTTTGTATTTAGCAGGAACATCACGTTAATTAGAAACCAGGCAAATCCAGAAGTCCCTACCTGAGGTGTTCCCCTCTAGTTAGTGCTCTTTCAGGGCTCTGCACCTGAGTGACATGGTGATACTATCTCTGTGAACTCTTGGAGGAGGCAAAAGGCCTGGAGCTTTCTCCTGATCTCTTTTGCATGTGTGTGGAGGATTCCTAAATTTACTTGTAGAGAGAAAAGCGGGCTCAAACCCTAATGCTTCCCAAATCACCATTTAGGTTTCTCCTATTTAAAGCCAGATCAGTCTTACAGTCCTTTGGGTAGCCTTTGCAGATACTGGGCTTGTTCAAACCAGCTTCCTGAAAAGTGAAAATCCCAAATATACTATGAGGTTTTTTTGCAGTAAGTGTCTCCAGCTTTCCTTCCTCTGTAACTCCTTCCTTTGGGGCAGAGTGACTCAGTGCTGCTAGTGGTAATGAGCAGACCGTTTTGACTGATGAGCACTTCACACTGATTCTGTGATGCTGGGGTAAAGAGCACAGGCAATTCCCAGTGTGCAGGCTAAAAACCTGCTTCACTCAAACCTCTTTTTTCACACTGATAAAGGGAAAGGAAAAAAAATCGGTGTGAGGTTAAATACTGTTCTACTTTCAGGTTCTAGCTTTTAGATATATCCTTTTCATTAATAAATATCACTCTGTTTCAGCAGTTATCTATGCAGTTAGAGCACACCAGGCTTTTGTCAGTGCTGGAGTCCCAGTTTGCCAGGTGCTGGGCAGTGAATGCCAAATCCTTTAGAGCCTAGTGAAGCCAAGACACTATCAATGGACAGAGCAAACTGCTGAAAAGAAAGGAGAAACGTGAATGGAAAAAGTAGCTGTGGGAACAGATGTACATTTGCAGGCCAGAAGCAGATGTAATTAAGAGGCTTTGAATGATTTGTAGTACTTGCATACAAACATCACCTCTCCAACTTGCTTTACTCACTTTCTCCCTAGATATCATACGATGTGGCACATCCGATGGACACTGAAGTTGAATTATGTATAAAAGGAATTAGAGGAAAATAAATATTCTATTTGTTACATCTGGGAGACTCTTTACATCTGTTTTTGCAAACACTTATTAAGAGGAGGTTTTCCAGGTGGGGAAAATTTGGTTGATGACAAGATATTGCTCTGTCAACATCATAGGATTTGAAGAACAACTGCTGGTTGTATTTGAAGCTAGAAGTGGTGGAGAGGAGCAGTGTTAGCTCTGGACTGGTAACTGCTGAGAAAAGCAATAATTTCTAAATCACTCTTTTTCTAAAATGTGGTGGCTTTGCATTAGAGACACTAACTCTGAAACATCTTGGTGCCTTTTTTCCCTTTTCTAATAATAACTCGTTTGTGAGACACCGGCTATGGCTTCCTTTTCTCTCTCTTCTCTCTCTCGTGATGTTTGTCAGTGCTTTTACAGCCTTTGGCAGCTTCCCAGCCAGAGCAGGTTCCCTGCCAACAGACTCCCCTCATGGCAGCTCATTTTATAAAGGGCTGACTGCTTTGATGGATGATAAGGCTAGGGAGAATGAAGGAACAAGGGATATTTTTTTTATTATTATTTTTAAGGAAAAGATCCCTCTCACTTGCATCTGAAAGACACATTGTAAATAGAGTCAGTCCAAACCTTGCAAGCTTTTATCAAGAGGGAGCCCATCGGGGTGAAAGCTGTTTCTGTGGTGCGCTGTGTATGATACTGGGTGTGGGAGGTGGAAACATTAAGGCAGGAAAGGTTAGGGAATTAAAATGAAAGCAAATTAGAATCTTAGGCTATGAGAGAAAAACAGTGAATGAAGAGAAGGGAAGAATGATCAGTCAAGGGAGAAACTGAAACAAAGAAGGAAAGAAGTTGGAAAGCAGAAAAAGAAACAAAAATGGTCTGTAAGCAGAAGAGAAGCTGAAGAGAAGTGCTGGAGGAAAGCAAGGTTGGTATGTATGCATCCATGTATGCACACTTGGTAGAGGAATAAGGAAGAGCTGAAGCCAGGATGAAAAATAAATCATTAGAAAAGATAAAAAAAAATCTTTTTGCTGACTTCCATTCTCATCAGTCCAGCTGGTACTTCTCAACGTTGAATTTAATATTCATGTTTAGTTCTGCAGGTATCTGGTTGAGCCTCAGAGGCCTTGATTATATCCATCTTGTGGAGATTTGCCTCAGTGCTCGTAATTTTTGCGGACACAGAAGTAAATACATGTTTTGAATCAGTCCAGTGTTTCCTTCATTTTGTGTGTCCCAGCTGGACTCTGATGTTGGCAACTACTGCAGCTTTACCCACCTCACCTTATCTCACCTTAACACATGTGGTGTTTATCAGCTATTCACATCTTAAGAACCTCTAGTGCAACGTGAACATCTCTGTGGATTATTTTTCACATCCTCTGGCTGTAAAGGGTAGAAAACATAAAATGACATGTTCCCTCAGTGTCCATATGATCTTTCCACGGCATTGATATGTCACCTAATTTCCTTGTTCATTCCAACAAAACCTCTCGGATGAGTGTGATTACTCAGGAGCATGTAAATTGTAACTTAAGGGAGAGACCTGTACAGATGTCTTGGTGGGAGCAAACCCATCCTATGTGCCTGTATGCTCGGGTAAAGCTCTCTTGGGTCTCAGTCCAGACTGGCTCATTACAAACCCTGCATTTACAATTGCCTTTTCCAGAGGCAATGTGCAGCATATTAATGGTTAATTTGTTAGGACTTTTTTCTCTCTCTCTTTTTTTTTTTTTCTTTTTTTCTTTCCCCCCAGCTGAGGAGGACTGCAGGACTATCAGTAATTAAAGGTAACACTAAAGTGTCTATAATAGGATTATTCTGCCTTTTGAACACCTTTCTTATCTATGCCCGTAGCTCTTGGGGCATTGCTGTCCCATTCACATTTACTGCGATAGCACAGACAAGTGCTCTCTGAAAATGATGCATCAAGTCTTCTCCGTTTCACAGCAAATCTTCTGTCTTTCTTGGCTACCACTGGTCGTGTTCTCTGTTTCCCCACCGAGTCAGCGGTGCTGCCTATCTTCCTGCTGCAGGCGGTGCCGTGCAGGTTGGCGCAGGCTCCGCCGCCTGCCCGCGGCCAGCAGGAATGGCCCTGGGCCCTGCTCCGCTGGAGCTGCCCGCGGCACAAGAAGGGAGCAGCTCCAGCAGAGAGGGATTGAACGGGGTTGAAGCAAGCCGTGCCTTTAAAGCACAGCGATGTTTTGAGAGCTTGTGGTGAATCTAGAAAAAGGTCCCTCCCCCGCCCCTTTGGTTCCTGGTTGCACTTACTGTTACAGTAATTAGATAATGTGTTTATACCTCAGCCTGATTGACTCTCATTACCCCCTACCTTCAAGGCTCTGTCCCTGCTTCTGTCCTTGATCTAGCCTAGTTTACAAACCAGTTTCCTTACGATATAGAGAGAACTTTTGAGGTTTAAGAGGCAGTTATCTGCTTAGTCACAATTGAGGTTTTATGGAACATAAGCACTGACCTGGACTTTTTGAAGCCAGCCCCTGGATTCCAGTGAAGGTGGCAGGTGCTCTCCATTTCATGTTGAAATATAGGCATTCCAGCCTAATCTCTGAGTTGCAAATGCATGCAGATCTTTCCATCACTGCCTAGGTGCTGAAAGAATCATGTCTTCTGGGATTATGGAGACTTCAGTTTCAATGGGTTTGATGTGAGCATCTAATCTGACCTCCTATACTTCAGGCTTACTCCAATAGAGTAAGCCTGAAGGTCATGGAAAGAATATAAATGACTTTAAAAAAATCTAAGAGTAAAAGTGAAATAAATAAGATAAGAAAATTCTAAGAATAAAAGTGAAATTCAGTGTGTTCTGCCAGTGCTTATTTTGTGAATCTTTGCTTCCTCTATCAATCAAAAAGGGATTAAACTTCCTCACCTGCTTAATACTTGGTTAAATATTACACAGTCCATTGGCTCCAGATAAATGTGTCCCCAATTACATGGGACTTCTACTAATAGAACTTGAGCTAAGTAGTAGTCATTAGAGTAAATCAAATACCCCAGTAAAGTGGCTTCAGCTGAAGTTAGGTGCACTGCAATCATGGCCCTCAGGGCATGTGGCTTGATTGCTTACAGCCTTGCATGTTTCTTTCTATAAGTGCCATTTTCTAAATGAAAAATGTCTTCTTTCTTTTTTTTTTCTTTTTTCCTGTGGATCCTTTCAATTCATAATAAAGAACCTCAAGTACTTTTTGAAGCCTCCTTGAGGGAATTCTATTTTTACTGGGATTTTAAAAAGGGAAATAAATGGGAAAACAGGGAGAATTACTGTGTTTCATCTTGCTCACCAAAATCTCACCTTGTTTGAACTCAGCAGTCAGAGTATATTCAAACATCACGGAAGCAGAAAGTGTTCAAGTTTGTGGAATAATAACCTTAAAAAATTCACAGAGTGCTAAATATTGGATGAATCGCTGAATGAAAATTCCAGACCTAGAATGTGGAAAGATTAGTCAAACTTCCCAAAGGAAATGTAGCTTGAGCAGCTACACTGTCTTTCTAAGCTGCCTATCCCTCCTCCCCTAGGTGTAATTTTTGAACTCATCAGTCAGTTGAGCAGATCTGGTGGAAGTATGGGGTTTCAAAAGGCATGGAGCTGTTCCAAGTTCTGTCAAGGTGGTTAGTCGGAAGGGAGGAACAAAGAGGCTCTGCAGGAGGATAGAAGCTTCTCCACACAGCACATGAGGCTCAAACCCCGTGCAGCAGGTGCTGCCCTCAGTTCAGCAGGGAGCAGGACAAGATGGGGGGATGTGGAGAGAGCCAGGTGTGTTTGGGGTGGCTCCAGGGGGCCACTGTGGTGGGGGACCACAGGCTGGAGGTGGTGTGCTGCAATCAGGAGGGTGCATGGGATGTAGAACATCAACCACCAGGAAACCAGCTTCATTAATCTTGTTGGGAATGGAACAACTTGTCGGTGCTTCGTGAAGGAAGGGAGAGGGGGGATGAATCTCTGCATTTATATGAACAATTTTCGTGCACAGTTCAACACTCAAGAATGCAAAACATTACTTGAGCCCTCCTCAGCCCCTTCTCTGATTCTGCTAATAGAGTCAGACGTCAGGAAGAAACTGGGTTTCTAAAGTAGAGTGGGCAGGTTGGGGAAAGCACAACTGGGGCTATGCAGGAGGCACCCAGGCAGGCCTGGGCACTGCAGCTCAGTGTGATGCTCCTTGGACACTGCCTGTGCTGTGCTGGCCCTGTGGTGCCCACTGGTCAGGTGGCTACAGGGATCAGCCGGTGCCACAATCAAAACCTGTAACTACATCAGGATTCTTTTTAAAAAATTGTTGTTGTTGTTGTTGTTGTGATTTTTTTGTTTTGTCTGGGATTTTGGTTTTTTTGGGGGGGGTTGGCTTTTTTCAGGGCAAGAAGGTAGGATGCTGCTGCTGAGCAGGAAAAAGATGTCTTCCAGTTACAGCTGCTCCTGCAGAAGCTCTGTCTGGTGATGTTTTGTTTATCTTCCTTGTGAGGATTGTGTGAAGGGAACCAAAAATACCAAGCAAGCTCTGTTTAAGGGATAACCTCTATGATATCTCTCCTTTTGGATCAGAAATGTGAAAATAGAAAATGACAGCATTATTTTCCTTTCCTTCTTTTCTTGCTGCAGTATGATTTCTCCCCTGCCTAGCATACTGATTTGCTTGAGAATCCAGGCAGCAATCTGGTGGAGAAAAAAATCATTAAGTACACGCAGGCTTCACTCAGCACTATATCATGACTGGACTCCTACCAGAACCTAATTTTTTTTTTCCCAGATCTCAAATTACTTCATGTGTAAAACAGTGTCCCATTTCAACAATTTATTTTTTTTTTCAATCTTTAAACAAAGAGAATGACTGAAATATAGTTCACAAATCATCTAATGGATGTCTTAAAGATCTTCCTTGTCCTTATGTGTGCCACACAGTTCTTTCTCAAGCATTCATGCATACTTGAGACAGCATGTTGCAGTGCCAGGATATTCTGGTTGCAAGGCCTTTCTTCATTTAAAGTGAACTTTGGCAGTAGCAATAAAGCTTTATGCAAGCCGTGAAATCATCAGGAGAGTAGCCTAGAAGTTGTTAGTTAAATTAAAATTATGTTTGTGCTCTTTTGTGTTGGTGCTCTTATTTCTGAACCTAGGAGGTGTAGTCCAGTTTGCCACTGGTATGAAATTTTAAAAAGATATGCAATTCAGACAGAATTACAAAATGTTTGGGGAAGCAGCCAAGGAAAATGGTAGATTTGACACAGAACACCAGAGGCGAGTCAATCCATAAAGAAAGATGTTGAAATTTCCTTATAGGAGAGAGAATTTAGTTCTTTTAGAATATAACATTGGTGATACAGACCCTGACCCAAGGTTCACCCAGGCCAGAGTGCTGTTTCTGACAGTGTCCATAGGTGAAGACCTATGGAAAGGTCTGAGCAAGAAAGGTATATGTGATAGTTGATGTTCTGCCAGCCTTCACATTTTTGAACTCAGAGTCTTCATGGCTAGATGTGGTCCCAGGGCAGTTCCTCTCTGTGAGAATATGTCCAGCCTTCCCTTGAAGCCACAAAAACTTGTATAATCTATAATGCCCTTTGTCGAGGAGCTCCTGCTGCCCTTTTTGCTGTTATTTTGGCTCCTTCAGTCTTCAACAGATGACCCCCTATTGCTGGTACTGTTAGAGAAGCAGACAATCAGTCTTTTTGCAGACTTTTTTTGTATACCTGGAAGTCACCTCTTTCACAGACTGATGTGCCCTACCTCGCTCATTTGTTCCTTGTACAGCAGCTTTCTCTACCTTTGATCTTCTCTTCTACCTTTCTCTGAACATTTGCCAGTTCTGCTGTAAAGCTTTTGAGGGATTTTCTTGCTCAGTTGTATATGATTCCTCTGCAATTTTTCACAGTTGGTGCTAGTCTTTACTATTCTGAATAACTTAGTATTCTTGATAAGCTTTCTCACTTCACCCTTTTCTAAATTTTCCATAAATACACTGAACAGCATAGACCCCTCTTGAACTGTTGCTTACTCTTCATTGAGAAAATGTTGCTGCTTTGGGCGAAGACCTTCCACGGATGCTTGGTCTCTTCTAATGCTTTGGAAGATGTTTTTGAAAATCAAGGCAGTCGGTGTCAACCAAATTACTCTTATCTTCAGATTTGTGTATTCTTTGCAGTTCTCCAGGGAGAGCAAGAAAGACCTTCTCTTTATAAAAGCCCTACTAACTTTTTGTACTTTGATCATTCCAAGTAGCTTGTGCTTCTCTAGTTGACCACTAATTTTTTTCGCTATTACAATTCCTCCTAATTGTCTTGGTTCAAAACTCAGGCTACTTTTCCCATATCGCTTCTGGTGATTTTTTATGAATTGGTGTCACTTTTGCCCACAGCTGTGACTGAATGTTGCAATGCATCCTGGAGCTGAAGAGATGGTCTCCAGGAGCTCAGCACCCTGCTGGTGTCCTAGCCCCTTCTCTGGCCCGTACACAGGACACATCACACTATTCTCAAGTGAAAAACTGTGTGCTTAGAGCGAAAAGAAGTATTGAAGCATAGATAGGTAAGATAGGCTGGGTACTCACATGAGAGGGGGGTGTTCAGTCCCTGCTGTGCCACAGCTTAGTCTCTCTCTGCCTCTCTCCCTGCATGTGCTGTGGGTGTAGTGGTATTTTCCCAGCTCACAGGGTTGGGGTTGGGTAAGTAGACTGCAGACAGCAAGAACCTTATTTACTACTGGAATCTGTGCCATAGTAGAGCCAAAAATAGGTGGGTGAGTGTACTTACAGCACCAGTGGAGCGTTGCTAACCTTGTGTGACAGAGCGAGGGCTAAAACGCTACAAATGTGTTGTGGAGAGGGAGTGGGAAAGCCCTGGCTGAACACAGTAGGATCAACCTCTCCTCATGGAAACGGTGCTGGGTTCCTTTGTCAAAACGTTGCCTCAGGCAGGACTTTTTGAACAGGGCATTTTTAATCTGACTTGACCCTTTGTGTGCGAGCTTTTGGGCCCTGCTTAGGATCGTAAACCCATGCCTTCAGACATGCTGGAAGTTCTTCATGTTCTGGAGATGAAACTGGGATGGCAGAAAGGGCCAAGCCTTGTGAAACACAGAACAACAGAAAGGGACTGTCACAGAAGAGCATGTTGGCCACAAGTCTGCAAAGAGTAGTTAAAACTGGCTAGAGAACTTATTCTTTATGTTACACTACACCTCTAATTTAAACTTCCATGTGGAAATTACTTTCAGCGGGTAGTGATTTGCAGAAAAAAATATTGCTCTATTCGGTATTATGAGAGATATCTCAGGCTGTCTGAGGCACATTGAACTGTGTGCTCTCCCTGCTTCATGCATTGTGCATTAGTCCAGCCACACCTAACAGAGGTATTTGCATGAGTAATTAACTGCCATTTCCTGCAAATCAAATTACTTGGAGTTAGAATTTAAAATTACTTTCCAATTACTGAACCATACTTGTTAGTGAGAGCAGTGTTTTTACTCCGCCACATTTAGAAAGGGCAGAGGCTCTTAACTCTTTCAAGAGAGCAATTATTTCTGAGAAGCACAGTGTGTCCAGGGATCTCAACCTTATTTGCTTTACACTGCTAACAACCGCTGGAGCTGGTGATGCTACAAGTGAGACAAATTAATTTTCTTCTTAAACTTTATGAGTAGAACAACATAAAATTTCCTTTATTAGCACCACATTTCAAGGACGGTTTTATGGGCTTCAGTACAAAGTTGATTTTTTGTTTTTAAAGTATACAGCAAAATTGTTCAGAGCCTTTTCATGACAGGCTGTGTAACTGTATGTGCAGATGTATATATAATTCTAAATGAAGGTGTCCCTATTATCACTTAGAGTAGCAATTTAAATTGCCAATGCGAATGCTGCACTAATATAAGAGAATAGTGTTTCCTAAAAATATTCTTTGAAAATGTACAGACCCTGAATTTCCTCATGTCCTGTGTCTGACAATGATCAGAGAAATTGTCTGTCTTTCTGTCTACCTGAAACACCACTAAATAATAACAAGGATTATGTAAAAATGATGAAGCTAGGACACCGTATTTTGAAGTTGCACTGTGGGGACCTTGTCTGGCATCAATGCGTTGAAAAAAATAAACGTATTAATGTTTCTTGATTCCTGCAAACCTAGTCTTGCATGTAACTTAAATGACTTCCTGTCTATCTAGTGTGGTTTCACAGAGTCAAAGCCTTATTATTAATATCTGCTTGAAGAACACAGTGCCCTGTTAACCGTTAATAGGAGTCAATGAATCCTAATTGATTCAGAGACCAGGGAATATTTGATGTTTAAGATCATAAAATTTTATGAGAACAGACATTAATTTTTGCTATCTGCTGCCTAGAAATGGAATGGATTTAGCTAAAAGGAATACTAGAAGTACAACTTGTTTTTTCTGTATTATATAAAAGCATAATAACATTGTGTAGCTAACTTGAACTGACAAGAGCAATGAAATGTAAGGCTAAGATTCTTACTACCTTTAATCTTATTGAGGCTGGAAGTACTGCAGTGCACTAAGCAATAACACTATAGAAATAAAGAGACCAATTATAATTGTAAACAGGGGGCTGGAAAAAGGAGAGCTTGACTTGTATCTTATCAGATTTATTGCCAGACTGTTAGAATAATCATAGAATAATCCATTCTGAAACCAGTGGAGGTCCTCAAATTAACAGCAAAAAGAGAATTTGCCTTAAATTTGTTTCATCTCACCCCAAATGTCACCATTAATTTACCCTGTTAAGTTAGGGGATGGGTTTAAGGAGGCGCCATGACAGGAGAGGCATTTAATTAGTGCCGCCTTCTTTCCTTAGCTCAGGCCAGACGGTTCTGCTCTGGGGAACCTGCAGTGCTTCCTAGAGGACAGTCATGATATGGGAGGTGATTGCTGAAGGTGAGCTCCTCTGCCAGTACTCAGACAACTTGGGTCAAGGTTTCACTGACTCTTATGTCCTAATTGTAGGGAAAGGCAATATTTGTGCTGTTAAAGAGTGCTTGGACCTGTGATGGAGGCTGAAAAGGGAAGCGTGTTGTGAAGTTGGACATTGGAAAATAAAAGGAGAGGGAAGAGGTGGGGGAAGTGAGAGGAAGATGAAGCAGGATAGCATGGGTGGACAGAGCAGATGAGCAGGCCGATGGCAAATGAGCAGGGCTGTTTGCTGCCAAGCAGCTCCCAGAAGGCAACACTGGGGAAGAGAGATTTGTCTCTGTGAGGCCTGAACTTACTGCCTCCACCTGGGCTATGGCTGAGCTTATCAGCATGTGTTCAGTGTCGTCAGGAGGGTTTGATACAAGGGTAATGAAGAGTGTGGAAAAGAAACCTTTTCTTAAGCTGCCTACTGGCACAAGAAGCCCATCAGCCAGAGGGTCATGGTAACTCAAGCCTTTGCCTTCTGAAGGAAAGGCTGGCATACTTTCAGAGATGACCGTGATCTGCCAGAACCATTGCCATGAAAGGACCTGGTTTTGAAAGAGATGAGGATTTAGCATCATCTGAGGCATTTTTTGCCGCCATTGCCAGGATGCTGGAACAGCTGAACAGTTACTTGGATCTGTCAGTTTGGTGTCTGTTCAGAGGCTCATCACACAGTTTTGCTGGACAATTAGCTCCCTGAACCTTCTCTAATAGGAATAACGCTGGGCAGAAACCAGATAGGACAGTGCTGTGCAATACATTTAGACAGTTAAATGGTTAACAACAGAGCTCCTGTTGTGATTCAGTCATGCCAGTAGCATAATGCCAGCTTCTGTCCTCATCTGACACTTTCATGCTGCTCAGAAGGAACCGCTGGGGAAATATGCTTTCACAGATTGTTAGTTGTACAGCCACAGCCCTCAGAGCCTTGTATAATAAGGCATTGGCTGAGGAAGGGAAAATAACCAAGTGCTGGTCACATACCACCTCTATTTTTGCTATCAGCACAACCTCAAAGGCAGCTGATACTGGGTGGGAGGTAAAGCTTCTCAGAGGTCACCTCAATTAACATCAGGGCTTGGACAGGGGCCCCGCCTGGTTTCATAGATAAAGCTCTGCTGCTTTTTCATTTACTGAGACGAACCTGACTAAAATGAGCAATTGGGTTCTCATGCTGCAAAAAGCCACTGACAAAGCTCTAGAGTAGGACCCTCTGTGTGTGTACCTGCTGGCAAAGCACAGGATAACAGACTACCTCCCAGTGAGCAGGGGCAGGGTGAATCTGTAGCACAGTGAAAGCAATTCATAGGTCCTAATTATTTTTTATTTTGAAGTGAAATCACACTGAAAAGCAAACAGTTGCAGTCAATACTGAAAAATGAGGTTACTTATCTTTTTGGACACAGAAGATGCTCCAGCACTGATTAACTGTAATGGACTGCAGGGCACTGATTGCAAGGTAAGATATGAGTGATTGCTGGTGGGAAGACACTTGGTACTGGGGCAGCACCTTGGCAACCTTTAAAAGAGCATCAGCCACGCGTGCAGAGCTGTCCCAAGCTGAACTCCACGTGCAGTGAACAGGGACTTTGTTGTTGCTTCAAGATAGTCTGGGAGCATCAGGCAGGGCAGAAGTCTGTTCTGTCACTGTATTGGTGACAAGGCAAGGTGAAGGTAAGGATGCTGGCAGAATGCCTGGATCTCTGTTCACTCATTTATGGTGCGCATTGTATTTTCTAGAAATACCCATTCATAAGTTTTTACGTAAAATAACCTCTGTGGAGTCTGAATTTCTTCTTCCTCATACCAATTACTACAGTCATAATATATCTGTGATGTGAGGAGTTTCACAGTGGGTTTTACCTATGCAGTTAGTCTGATCTTTTCAACGAATTTAGATCCCAAAGATCCAGAGGAAAAATTTCAGATAAGCCCATTTCCAAGCTCTGTATGCCTAAATCAGATCTAAGTCCACTGGAGAAACCGCATGCCAAGTTCACTGGCTGGTAGAATAGCAAACTTCAAGCAGTTTAATTGTCCCGCACAGTTATATTTTTCAAACAGTCCACTGATATCCAGTTTCAATTTTAAAGAGCAATTGTCTGTAAAGAAGCGTTAGCTGAGTAAAGTGAATTGTTTGAACAGTGCTGGGATTTTGAACTGTCATTGTGAGAAAGGCTGCCTTTTTTTTTCTGGACCAGCCAGAGAAAGCGGCAGCTTCTTTCTCTAGGAGGGAAGATGGTGAATATTAATCACCCCTTGGCACCTGTCAGGTGGAGGACTGCAACCCAAGAGAAGTGATTTGCTGATTATCTGATGTGACAGGTTAATAAACAAATATTTACACATAGGGTAAAAGCAACAGTAAAGCTGGGCAAGAGATCTACATCTACTGAAGTCTTGGGTCAGTGATTTGGGTGGAAAAAATGTTTTCCTTTCTGTCCTTAGAGAAAAGGGTGGAAATATCTTTGTCAGGTTCTTTGTGGTGATCATTCAAATTCTCTGTGTGCTTGGGATTTCTCTTTAAAAAGATCATTCAAGATGAGTGCCAGATTGGCAATTCTGGGTTCCTTGGCTAACCTTCCAGCCTCAGGACTGCTGTGGAGCATGCTGACCTGACCACCCAGATATCCCACCCTCCCTGGATACCAAAATATTTGACATTATCAGACACTCTAAAAATGTTTCTCATGGTGTCTGATGTCTCTGTGGTTTACCTGAGAGCTGGGTCAGCCTACGTGCTGTTCTGGACTTTGTGCATTGCATGGGCATGTACTTCCCAGCTTCCCTTCATAAGCAACAATTGCTGGAGCAAGGGAGAGGGAAATACTGAACAGCATCATCCTTGATGCAGGTGAACCAGAGTCCCAGTGACAGCTGATACTTGGACACTGATTGTGCTGTGAGAAGGGAGGAAGGGTTTCACTTGGAGGTATTTCCAGGGGCTGCCAAGTCCCCTTAGGGAGATGCTCTTTGTTAGGCTGGGTGAGGAGCCTATGTGGCAACTGCACCATCCAAGCCAACCCTGTAGACAGCAAGGTGTGACTCCTGTGAAGGAGGGCAGTTGGAGAGGGATAGAGCTAATGATGGACAGACCCACCTCAGTGATGAGAGGAGACTGTGGACGGCCTTGTCAGTAAGGACAGGGCTTCAGCCTTGTGATAGATTCCTTCAGGGGGCTAGGAGATGGAACTCAATCAAAGCACGTAAAGAAGAAGAAGAAAAAATTCAAAACAAGCAACCCACAAAAACCCCGAACCCTTTGAATATTGCTAGTTATGATTACATAGGAATTCAAGGCTTCCTTCATGTTCATAGCTAGAAACTGTTTTCCTAGATAAAGTTTTAGAGGCTTAGATGTAATCAGCTAAGGAACTCTTCAAATAAGCTAAGCTGTGTTTTGATTTGGTGCAAATAAGAAGTGAAGTAATAGGTATAGCTATTCCTGGAACAGCTGAAGCTTTGAAATGCTGATTTAAAATGCTCCATGCTGCCATTCAGCTGTCCTGTCATAACAGTATGGAACGAAAGACAGTTTTCCTCTCTGTGAACATACAAAAAGAAGGATATATTAGCAACTGGAAATAAAAATCCGGCTCTAAAAAATAGGGGAGATAATTTTTGTCCTCTTTTACCTTTTACTTTATATTTTTGTTCTTTGTTTTTCTCTCTATGTTTCTTCTTAGCATCAAAAAGACAACAGCAACATTTCTTACATCAGCTACAAAGGACATCCAGTTATCATTTCTCTACTGCTGTTACCTCACTTGACATCATGATTTGAAAAGTCTGATCATGTGGGGCACAACTATAAATTTGCTATAAACACTCATTCCCCCACCTCGTGAGCTGACAGGGAAGAGAGATCTGGGATGATGCCTGTGCTGCAGTCAGAAGCGCAGGCAGAGCAAGTGTGGGCTCTGTGACCCTGGGGAGCTGCGGGGGTGCCAGCATGAGGAGCTGTCAGAGTCTTTGCCCAGGGTCATGGGTGAACCTTTGGCATGGTTAGAACAGTGTTGGCTCTGCTAATGGAGCTGGTTTAGGTCTACCTATACATATGCTTCAGCCCCCACACCTTGGGCTGTATGGTTATACAGAATGTGCCTTTTGAATTTCTGTCTCTGCATTCTGCCCCTGCCTTCCCCTCTTTGGCCCAATGTGCAGAGAATGTTTGCAGTGATATTTTATCTGAAAGAGGCTATTCTCAGCCTGCTGGCCATTAGATGAGAGCCATTGCTACCCATCCTTCCTGCTCCCTAAACACTCCTCTTTTGAAGAGGTTTTAACAGTCTCTATTAGGCTGTGTCCTCCCATGGGGCTATTCAGAAATGGTCTTTACTTTTCCCTATCAGAGGTAACTCACAGAATAAAACAGATTTGAACATAGCCTATTATGAGTCTGTGCCTAAAAGTGTGATTGTGAAAAAATAATATTTTGTCTTTATGTATTTATGTGCCCCCAATTTGGGGTAAATAGCTTCCAAGGTCTGTGTTATTTGCAGACCCTTGGTGGTTTCCATTGAAGTTCAGTGATGTCTTCAGGATCTTTGTTTAGAGTTTTAGTGAGTTTCTGAAAACTCAGCCATGCAGCTTTGCTTCAGTGAGTAGCACTACTAATGTCCACCAGATTCCTGCCATGTGGAAACTCACTCCTACAGCTTCATGGTGGTAACATTGGTACAGCAACAGCAAATTTCTTCTTCTGCTATGAATCTGTGGGCAAATTAGTCTCTGGGTTAAATGTAAGCTGTTTTCTGAAATCAGAAATATTTTTAGGAGCACTAATTTTCCTGTTGAGCACAACTAATGGTTTATCTGATAAGACAGATCCTAATAAATGGATTATTCTATTTACAAAAATACTAGTGAATCATGTCTATAGTTAGGTTATTTCTTCTGCCTGTAATACATAAACACAGGGAGTTTGCAAGTGAAGGGCGCTATACTGAGGACAAATGGAAGGAATTGCTCTGTTGCATGGTGCTCTGTTGTCTCATGCTTTCGTTGCTATGGGATGTAATTCTATTACCCACTGTACTGTTAGATTTCAAAAGGGTAGTTCATAAGCACTAATAACATTTGTGGCAATCTGAGCTAAGTTAATGAAAAAGATAATCAAATCTAATGCTACAGGGCAAGATATCTGATAGCTCCAGGGGTCATAAAGAGATCATACAGCTGTCTCGGGGCAAGGAGTGGTTATATGTGTGAGTGCAAGAAGAGGCAAGAGGCAGCAGAAAAGTGAGGGTCACCTTGCTCAGAAGTACCATGTTCTGGTCACTGGAGGGGATTGCTAGATATGTCCCAGAGATGGAGATGCTTATTAAGCCAATGATATTTTTAGTAATGCCAACACCTGATAGATAAGTTTCAGCTGATCCCAGACATTTGTCTCAATGTGTTGATTGGGAAATTGGATTAAGTAGTTCATGCATGGTTCTGCCTTGCCTATAGCAGGCATATACTGAGCTGGGAGCTGACCAGGGATGGCATAGAAATAGCCTTTGGAATATTTTTTGGTAAACACAAGCTTCAGTCTGAAACTCACTTCTGAAGCAAAAGTAGTATTTTATTGCATCTCTAGACAATACTCAGTGGTGACTTTTCTTGCTTCTTACTATAAACACTGAGATTTTTTGTGGACCCTTTCATCACCACGTATTGCTATATCACTTGAGGGTCCGAAGAGTGGCTTCCTGTTCCTTTTAGGTCTGTAACTGATGATGTTCAGCAAGGGACACTTGCAATGGGAATTGCAGCCAGCACCCAAACCCATGTTTTCTCTCACAGGCTTGTGCTGTATTTATTGCAAGTACCTCCTTCATCTTACTCTGCACTTTTGTATGTTCACTGTGAGTATTCTTTTATTCCTACTACTGTTCAATTTAACACAGATCTGCTTTTGACTACAGTAAGACTTCGGTCCTAGTTTCAGCCAAGGACAGGTTAATTTTTAGCAGTGGCCATGAGGTGGCAGAGCCTGGAGCCGTGTGGGTGTGTCTAGGCTGTTACACTATACAATGCACTTCATCAGGGGGAGGCAGAAGTAAGGGATTCTCACTTCCAAGGCGGATGATGTGGTTTACTGACCTTGCCAATGCATTTTTCTCCATTCCTCTGGCAGCAGAGTGTAGGCCACAGTTTGCTTTCACCTGGAGGGGCGTGCAGTACACCTGGGACCGACTGCCCCAGGGGTGGAAGCACAGTCCCACCATCTGCCATGGGCTGATCCAGGCTGCACTGGAATACAGTGAGGCTCCAGAACACTTGCAGTTCTTTGATGACATCATCGTATGGGGCAACATGGCAGAGGAAGTTTTTCAGAAAGGGGAGAAGATAACCCAGACCCTCCTGAAGGCCGATTCTGCCATAAAACAAAGTAAGATTAAAGGACTTGCCCAGGAAATTCAGGTTTTTGGAGTAAAATGGCCTGATGAATGTTGGCACATTCTCACGGACATGGTCAAAAACCAGCAAAATATCAGCTATATTCTCACCAACCTGCAAGAAGGAAACACAGTCTTCTTATCTCATTGCTCTTTCCAGTAAATTTTTCTTATCTCAACTCAGGATATCTGCCCTTTGTCTGTTTCCCTGGAGGAAGGGGGAGGAGGGGAGTGGCTCATGGTTTTCATTTTAGTGGGAGCACTAAATTAGGGAATTCCATTCCTACACCACAACAACTTCTCATACCAAATCCTAGCCATGTGAGGACATCAAGTGCTATAGCCTGTGTGTGTATATGGCCAAAGGTAGATGATCAGGCAAAACGAGAAGGCTAAGGACTGCACGAAAGGGTCCCTTCTTCCATATGTCTTCCTAAGCCTCAGAGACTTCCTAAATTAGGTGTTTTAACTACCATACTTTACCTTTGCTACTTGATCAATTCCGAATAGATGCGTTGGATCCCTTTTTGAGTATCTAGGTCTTACTAACCTTCTGTAGCACCCAATAAGAAGTTGTAAGAGTTCACAATAAAGAGACTTCTCAAAGTAAAAATGTGTGATGAGCAGATGTCATTTGTTGGCTTGCAGCCTACAACGGTGCACATGCCCACCACGTGACAGTCTCGTGCCCATGGGTGATTGTTGTGTGACTGCCTCACCATGGATCCGTCCACTATCGGCATTTGCTCATCACATGTTTTTACTTTGAGAAAAAAAATAAAGGGCTATATTTGATACTAGAGTATTTTTTTTTCTCCATAAGAACAACAACTATGCACGGAATTTAATGGGAAATATTAAGGAAAGAGTTTTGGGGCCAGAACCTTTTGGTATGATGGTCTGCACCTTTTAGGAGTGCTTACATGTTTTTCATGCAGTAATAGTGGAGTATTTTGATGTTCTCAATAGTTGTATTTCTATCAGCATTTTCTAACTTCTTTCCATGTTTGTCAGAAAAGCTCCATTAATTTCTAGGAGTAGGGTTATTCGTAATGGTTCTCCTGACTTTTCTGAGACTCAAAAAACCCCAACAGTTCAGCTGCTGGTCTTTAGGGTTTACTGTAGAACAGAAGAAATAATTGTAATAAATTTTCTTGAATTTTTCATGATAATATTAATCACATTTCTATAAAGCTTGGATTGAAAGAAAAAAAAATCTAACAGAAAAACTGATTGAAATCTACCATACAAAAATGAACTGCTTCCACCCACCCTTTCCCACAGTTCCTCAAGACATCACCATGTTTTTGTTTTGAATATCTACAATATAGAATTATTTAAATTAAATCAGGTTTTAATTAAATAAGTTAGTGTGGGGTTTCTGTGGGGCTGAAGTTCAACCTAACAATTTTCAATATGTTACACCAAATAGATTTTGCTTGAGTTAATACCAAAGGGACTTTTATTTAGCTTTCTTTCTCTGTTCTACAAAAGAAAAATTGATATCACCTCTAAGGAAGTCAAAGTTATTCTGGAACGGTGAGCTATTACAAAGTTTCCAGCATTGCAAATAGAGGTAGTTACTTTAAACAACATCATTCACCCTTCTATATTGCTTCTCTCTCTTTCAGCACAGACTTGTCTCTTCATAGGACGGATTCTCAGCTGCAAAGCATCCAGATCCTAATTTATGGGTACGTGAATATTCAAGGTTAATATATTCCCTGCGGGAGAAACAGTCAGTGCCGTTCAGACCACACTCTGTTTTCCTCCCTTGCCACAGAGTAGGCCGTTGAAAATGTGTCTGATGAAATTGCAGGTTCCCTCTCTAGTCTCATGAATTAATTTAATGCTTCTAATTCGGATTAGGTAAAGTACCTCTCCCCATGACTGGACAGCCAGCAGGTGGGACAAATGAGTTTAAATATCTACTCTAAATCAGGGAGAGAGAGGGGATAAATTTACATCTTTTCTTTTTTTCCCTGCATGGTAATTGTTTCTGTTCCTGTAAAGTATGTGGGTTTTGGGGCTTTTTATACATGCAGCCCAAATCAATGACCAAAGCACAAGTCCCAGGTCACAAACTGGCTGGAGAGCAGGGAAGACAAGAGTCATGGCTTGGATTGTCAAGCAAAATTGTCCTCTTAGCCAGAGGTATGTAGAAGTTTATTGCGAACTTTGCTGGATTGGATTAGATTAGATTAGATTAGATTAGATTAGATTAGATTAGGTATATAAGTACAATTTTTGCATGTCCTCTTTATTACATCTCTGATGGATTTGTGCAGTCCCTTGGCTGGATCTTTTCACACAGATTCCAAATATTGCCTATAAGGACTGGTACCTACAGAGGCTGGGGGCCTGTATGTTGGAAGAAGGTACAGTGCAGTAAAGTATTTATTCTGTAACTGAGCTGGGCAGCTGAGGAAGCCCAGCCTGGGTACAAGCTTTGAGGCAGTTTCATTTTGCCTCTAAGCACGTCTGGACAATATGGACACAGCTGTGCGATTTGCTCGACCTTGCCCTTTTAACACAAGGAGCTTGTATTAAAACAGCATACACGTCTGGACTGTCAGCCAGACTATCACTGTGTGTGGCCAACCAGTGTGGTCACACATTCCTCTTCTTGTGCAGCAACCTGGTCATTAATCTGTGCTTCCCAACATGCAGACCAGTCCTCAAGGCAGCTGGCAGGATCTGCTGGAGCGTTGGAAGGTAGGGAGCCCTTGGAGCGACAGTGTCAAATGGGACCAGTAAGGGTGTGCCCAGTGCTGCAGAACTGGTGGGGTGAGAGGCATGAGTAGTAAGGGTATGGACTGAGAAGCTGTCGGGATGAAACCTGCGCATACCCCATCTCCTGTCTCCCCTTCGTGTCCTGGTTTTCACGTTGAGGAAAGCGGACAGCAGTGACCACTGCGGGTGCCAGCTGCAGTGCTGATGTGCCCTGGCACTCCCGTCTCCTCCTATGGCTACCCTCACCACTGCTCCCACTTATCTTGGTGGGGCTTATTCAAAATGCAGATTATCTTGCCACGGATGCTGAGACATCAGAAATGGCCCTGTGTGGCATGAGATAAGGCTTGGCAAGATTGGGCACTGGTGACTGCATGCAGAGAGTACCCCTGCACCCTGCTCTCCAGCACAGCCCTCAGCACCCGCTGCCATCTGCCTTTTCATTATCCAGTATATCCCAACAGCCCAAGATAAAGACAGCAATTCAGTGCTGCTGTGCTGGTTCAGTTCCCAAGCAGCTGGCTGAGGTAAAAATGAGTTAAGCATTTAGATATTGACCATTATTGGATTATACCAGGATCCTATCAGTTTTTCATCTTTGATAAGATGCTGAAATATGGCTTTAAAATTCACTGCAGCCCTCACATATTTTTTACTTTGATTCCGTGAAATCTTCTTGTCAGTTCCCCCAGAACATCCAGGATGAATACAGGGCTCTGTGAATTTTCTCATTCACGCTTTATACAGAGGCAATGCTGCCCTTTTACTTATCTGTTCTATTGACCTGTTGACATAGCTGAGGGTGGCACTGCAAACTGATTGGCGATTGGTGATATTCTGAATTCCTGGGATACATGTAAAATGCTAATTTTATGAGATAAACGTTGAAGAGGTGCCATTAGTTTTTAAAAGTCATATTCCCACTTGGCTCTTCTCATAATCACTGTTATAAAGAAAATTAGAAAATTACTGGGATAACCATAACAATCAAAATAAGAAGAGGGAAGTCTGTTGCCTCAGTCTGGAAAGGCCTTGGGGTTTTAAAATTTATTTTGCACTGGACAGCATTTATGTGTATGGTCCGTGCATCTGCTTGCTTTTTATAAGCTGTTTATTCTCAGAAAATATACAAACCTGGGTCTGGAGTTTTTTTAACTGCAGGAGCTGTTTATGAACAGCAGGAGCCCATCACAGATGAGATTGTGGGGGCGTTGTCTGAAAAGTAGAAGCAAGATAGGGTGGAGGACTGAACCTTGAGTCCACCCCTTTTTGCTTACTGCCTTGCTTCTCTTCCCTCTTCAGCCTCTCCTTTTCATGAGAAACCACTGAGCCTGGAAGAAAGGCTCCACATTTCCATAGCCATGGCACTTTTTTCTTCCCTCACCCCAGTCTTTATAGCCATTATATGTGTTTTGATTGGGGTAATAATGAAGAAGACTAATGGAGAGAAGGAAAAATCTGACACCAAAAGCAAGCATCCATCTCGCCCATGGGTGGATGAAGATTTAAAAGATGGCACTGACCATCCCTTAGAAGAAGAAGGTAAGAAAAATCTTATCCCAAACACTTCTGTTGTTTGAATTTTATCTGCTGGTACAAATAAAGGGGGTGCAATCTTCTGGACTTCTCCACAGTGACAGCAATGCTCAGCACGACACTGCTGCTGTGCCCTGAGCTTGTCAGGTCCCAGGAAGGAGGCAGTCCTCATGTCATGTCACTCTTGGTGTAAATCTCTATTCCCTCCAGACCCTATGCATCAGAGTGCAAAAAAATATATATAAAAATATATTGTCAAAGGCTCCTGTCTGTTCCTCCGTACAGCAGATCTCAGACCTACGGGGGACTCTATGGACAGTGTAAGGAAAGGAAGGAGATTCTGCTGAATTTCCCACAGTTTCTTCCCAGGCCTTATTAGTGTGAGCAAAGGGAAGACCTGAGCAGAGTGTTTCTATCTGCAAGTCATCTCACTTTATCACCCAGTACTACATATTGGGTCTCAGCACTGCTAAAAATTTGGAAATGAGTTTATTACTGTTTTTACAAAGGTCTTCCATTTGTGGCTTCTGAGGCTGTCAATGACAACTTTGTTGGGAGCTGTGTTGACCAAATAGTTAAGAACAAAATGTGGTGATGGTGATAATCTGTTCACTCAGCTGCATATTTGAACCTGTACAAAATGCCCTTTATTTTCAATAGCTGTTTCTGATTCACAGCTTGGACAAAAGCCTAAGCATGAAATGTACCCTTCCTTCTTCTTACTTCCTAACTATCCTCCACAAACCCACTTTATTTCCTTGTGAAATAAAAACCTGCAGAATTCTGTTCCTAGCAAGTTTTTAAAGTTGTAGTTAATATAACTTTTTTTTTCTTTTTTCTCCCTCAAGCTGGTTTCAAAGGCTTTTTGAGGAGTTCGTCTGGGTTATTTTTTTCCCCATAATGACATTTTCCGTCAGTCTGCTTCTAGGAATCTTAAAACTTACATTGTTCTTCTGCACATAGACCTATTTCCAAGAACCATTATAGCTCATTTCTCAGTGTTGAGTGTACTTTGAGTTAGTGTTGTTTATCAATTTCTGAAAATAGTTGATACCAAGAAGATTTTAAACCCTGTTGACTATTTTCCAAATATAAAAAATTTCTTTACAAATTAGTTTATGTGGTGTATCCTCCTTTGTTCAATGCAAAATAGATTCTGTATAAAATTATCCCATAATTTCTTTGTTGCTAATGACTTACTAGTTCAGTTAAATTGCTGCAAATTAAAATTCCTATGGGTAGTTCAAATGATAATCTGTGAATTATCATCTTGGACTATGGCTGTTTCTATTGGTTAAAAAATTTAAATCCTCTGCATAAACAAACCTATTAGCCCTTAACAAGGAGCCTCACAGCCACAGATCCATATATAAAATTTTAGTCTTTTACGTGTTAGTTGTTTTCCCTGTTTTTCAGGTGCAAAATTCGAAACTGTACTACTTTAAAATTGCTTGCAAAAAATTTTGAGAGGTAGATATGTTGGTACTGTTGCTAAGTTTCATTTGTTTTTAAATAAAACCTTTCTCAATTTATCATGTAATCCAATATTAAATTTTCCTGCTGTTTTACTTTTAGTAACAAATAATGATCTTTCCCTTAATGGTGTGTGATTCAAACCAATGTCTTTGCAAAACAGTCATGTCTTTTATCTCTAAAAATATTAAAATAATTTCATCCTTTGTAGAGAAGTTCTTCTTCAGCAGAGGAAAGCCCAGCATAAGTAAAAAGAGTAGCAAGGAGGAGTAGAAGAGTTAGTAAGGATCTGCTACTTTGCTAAAGCCTTAATTAAGGATCAAAGAATGTTAACCTTATTGTCAGTGTTAAAATTTTCACTGACTGCACTATATGCTGAAATGGAAACATGGATGTAAAATGAGATTTTTTTAATAGTAAAGAATACTTTACCAGCTGTGTAAATTCTGCTATTTTATTAATATATCTTGCTTTATCAGACAAGCTGAGTTCTACTTAAGGTGACTCTCAAGGTGACTTGTGTTTAAAGATAAAGTTCCTCTGAAGAGAATTTGAGTTAGGTAACACAAGACATTCTTCAGGCCTTGTCTAAAGCTAGAAGCTAGGGCTGCCCCAGGTGAACAAGCTGAATTTTCAACAGCCCCCTGAAGAGGAAGGGGCAGCTGAACACCAAGTCTTTTGATTCATGTCCCTGACCAAAGCAAGGTCAATTTGCTGAGAGAGTGAAGCACTCTGCTAGAAAAGCACCGGCCTTGCTTGTAGACGTCAGCCTCACAAGTCTTCCCTCAAGTGGAACCATCAGGGATGCTTCCCATGAGAAGGACATACCTTTGAGCAGCAGAGCATTCAGTGTAAGTAGCTGAACTGCTTGGGCAGACTCAGTAGGGTCACTTATTGGCAATGAAGGGTAGAATGGTGAGGGCCAAGGGCTCCTCAGCTTCTCTGTGTTCTGCTTTCCATAGCTGAAGAGACGGATATTTCTCGGAGCAGCCAGAAACCCAGTTCTTTGTTAAGTGCAAAGCACTCAGCCCATTTGTTTAATGCTTTAACTGGCAGTACTTCAGATTTGTTTGCGTGCCCATCTATCCTGTAACTTTTTTCTTCATTTATAAGATGCAGACTGAAAGATTGTTGTGCTGTGGATTGGCAAGGACACTGATGATACACTCTACTTAAGCACTACAAAGCAATGCACAAAGTCCCAAATGTTCCATTTCTTCTGAAAATGCACTGCTGGTTGCTTGTGATACTCCTTATAATAGACCTGTCCCACTTAAGAGCATTTCTTCTCTCCCCAGTTTCAAAAACTTCCCAGATCTTAATAATACTACTGGCATGAATGAGGCAGTAGCAATTTAAACTTCCTTTTCAATGACAGTTTTGTATTATTTAGGAACATAGGAGTTGGATGGACACAATGCATTATTGTGTGTATCTTCCTGCTGCTGCAGATACACCCAGCCTTTGTCATCAGCTGAATGAACATGAAAACTGGACTTTTGTGACCCTTTTTCTTTAACCTTGCTGAAAGGCTGGTCCAGATTTTCATACTATGGCTTAAAAACCCTCCTCTACCTTTCTGCCTGACGAAACTTATTTCATACTACTGTATACGTATTTAATCTGTTCCATCCTCTTGATTTTAAAGGATTCTCTTCCAGCCCTGCTATATACTCTCCTGTGGTTTATGGATAGCAACCAGATTACCTCTTAGCTTTCCTTTTACTAGGTTTTCTCTTTATATAACAGCCACTCTATTTCTCTTAAGATCTTAAGAAACCTTCTGCAATTATATTCCAGTTGAGGCAATTTTCACAATATTTTGATGCTGAGTTCTTTCTTCCAGGGTTTGCGCCTCTCCAACTTACTACTTCTTTACTTAAGATCCCTGACCCACTCTTGAGGTTTCCAGAATCAGCCTGCTAACCACTATTTATAACCCAGTAGCAGGGTAATCCATCTCTTTTAGTTCCCTATTAGTCACACTCAGTTCAGGGTTGGATCCACTACTGGCATTCCTGTAGTGGCCCATTTTGCAGCAGTCTGCCATTAATCAGACAAAAAAGCCCACAGGGTCAGTTACCCAGCATTTAAGTCCAAAGATGTGAAAGTTTTCTTTACATACATTTAATTTTTTTCCTATGCATCATGTCTTTACACTGGAAAAGAGAATTAGAGAGGAATTATATGCTTTGGAAGCAATTCCCTAGAGAAGAAACTTGTTTGGAAAACAAATGCAGTGGTCTTGACAGGGGTTTCTCAAGGATCAGTCTCAGGACCAATTCTTAATATTATCTAATGGTCTTTGCATAAAATCAAGGAGGGTATGAGTGCAATTTCTTAATGACATACAACTGGAAGTCAGCAACACAGAGGAGTGTCAGTGTAGGTAAAATAAGTGGCCAACAGAAATTAAATGAGAGCTTATTGTTCTCAGTGTGAGTTTGTAATTAAGAACTCATGCTTCAAACTGAGTTAAAATTTATTACATGATTTGCAGGCTGATTATAACCTCCCATATGGACTGCTAGGAAGAACATTGTCATCATCCTAAAATTTATCCAGAGAGGAATTTATGATAGAGATAGAAAAATAGTACTTTAAAAATGAGATTCCATTTGGGATGTCTGAGGCAAAACCATTCCAGATTTGCTTAAAAAGCAGGAAGCTTGATGACTACAGTAAATGGGCAACAGAATTGATGGCAATCTTGAGAATGTGGCTAACAAGATAATAGACTTACTAGCGGGATGTCTGTTGTCCATCAAGTGGTGGAATACATAGAGATGTAAACAAGACACTTGCGGTATTGTATAACGTGACCGTACAAACAGGAGTATGTCTAAACACAGCAGTTAAAGATATAGAGAGCATGCCCTAAACAGATGGTGCTGATAATGATTTTAAGTTAGCATATGGATAATGTTAACTGCTAAGAAAGAATGGTAGACACATGGTGGAAGAGAATATATAATAGATTAATTTATTTAGAAAAAAGTAAATTTTCCAGGACAGTTTTGGTTTTGTGTGTCAGTTCCCGCACTTCTAGGTTTTTCTGCTTCAGCCAGTATTCCCATGTTGAGTGTATTGAGGTTTTCCATTCTCATTAGCCATCTCACCTTTGTCTCATGTTCAAGATCTTTGAAAGTGCATTTCTTTTTTCACCTTTTATTACATTGAACTATCTTGACCAAACAGCAGCTTCACTTCTTCTCTTCTACTTACACGGGAAAATCCCCCCACACCACAAAACAAGCAAGCACTCATCACTGTTTTAATGAGTGTAAACCACAACGGGAACATTATCAAGAGGCACCCTTTTACTTTTTGAGTGTGCAAAATGATCACAAAAATAATTTTTACAAGGGCTCACTGGTTTCCACTAACCTGGAGCCAAGTCCTTGCAGAGTATGACCAAGAGTGCTTAACCCAGGCATGAAATGCTAAAGAAAACAAATTCTCAGGGTGAATTCTTTGTATGCAAAATTAAATGCGTGTTGTGTGGGGACCAGAACCATTCTGTTTAGATCCAGTGTATGAAACTGGATTTATTTCACCTCTTTGCACAGGCTGAGCCACATTTGTGAATATTTCACTGCTTTTAAAATGAACGAAAAACCAGCCTGGTCTCTAAGGCAACTGCATACTACTAAAACACAGAAGTAATTCCTGTTTGAATTTGTGCTGGAGATTGCTATGATTCGGGAATAATAGCCTAATAGTGACAGAAAAAGAACTGGAATATTTTTTCCTGACTCAGCTCTCTGTAGTAGATTGCTCAATACTATTGACTAGTCAAAATGTAGCATTTAAATGGCTTTAACTTCCACATCATAGCTGCAAAAAAATGCTATCCATGCTGATTCTAGGAATATAGGGGAGAAAGAGACCTCAGAGACAACAGAAGGTTCATTTTATGATATAAACAGACAGATTTCAGTGAAATGGAGAATCATTTCGAGTTCTTAAATTAAAGACAAGAAACACAATATCCTACATTTGATATGTTGTTATGCTAAATATAGATGCCTGACATCCATTTCCTCTTATGCTGAAAGTATCGGGAAGCTAAAGAGCTTAACCACAAAGTCGCATTTCTGCAGAGCCAAGGCTTGCAAATGCTTCTGCTATGAAACATGAATATGGAAGAAGCTGACCTTCAGCTCTTCAGAGGAGATTTTACACATACTGGTAGTTAAGCTCTCTCCTTAACTCCTGTAATTTAATTGAATTTTTCTTATTAAACTGCTCAAGAAGGAACACACATGTTCACATTTACTTGCTGAGAAAAGTGGGCTGGTAGCCTGTCCACCTCTTCAATGCTGTTTCAGCTTGTAACCCATTTTTACAGAGAGGCTTGCAGGCTGAAGTGGAGAAGGCAATGACTTCTTTGTGGATCACACTTGCAAGAGCCAGCCAGGACCCTCCTGACTCTTGGTATTTAAACAAGGTGTTTATTCAGTAGCTGGAGCTGGGGATCAATGAGTTGTGTCAACTGGAACCTCAGACTTTGCCTTACCAGTGGTGTAGAAGTGCAGAGTATGCCAGTGCAGGACAAAGTGCGTTACGGTGTGAACGCCAAGGATATCAACAACATTCTCCAGCAAAAAAATCCCTAACCACTTGTATTTTCTTGCAGAAGGTGAGGAAGAGTGGCAAGGACTTGAAGAAAATGTTGCCCATGTCCCCTTCACTGGCGAGTGCTACTCTGAGGCTGAAATGATTAAAAGGTCACAGACATTCTACGAGCTTCTAAATAAGAGGCGATCTGTCAGGTTTCTCAGTGATGAGCCAGTCCCCAGGGAGGTTATCGATAATGTCATCAGAACAGCAGGTAGGTACTGAGTGGTTCAGGGTCGGGGGGGGAAGAAAAAAGGATCAATATGGCTGTTCAACTGTGTAACTGTGAAAAGGTGGTGTGGAAAAGCCAAGGGAACTGGCATTTTACTTATGGTTTTTCCTAGATTCACCTGTAGCTGGAATGAATTAGCACCCATTGATTGGAAATTACTCAGCCTGAACAACTGTATGTCGGAGACTGGTTTGGAGTACTCCCAATTCCTTTGTATTTGCAGTTCACCCATAAGGGAAGAAAAGCATTTCAACAGCATGAAACAAATAACTTCATTTTTAACCTTTAAAAGATGTTATTTAAAATAAAATTTATGTGTAGTTTATCGAGACATCTTTCAAATAGAAATATTGAAGTGTTTTCTCAAAAATGTCAAGACGTGTACTTCACATGCTTTAAAATTTAATGCATTATGATGATATTTATCATGTGTGAGTTTTGGTTTTTGGGGTCCCCCCACAAACAAATAGATTAAATTGTCTCAGCCATGCAAAATATTTCAGTTGACATAAATGGTTGGTGCTTAATAAAATGAAAGAATTTCAGTCTAGAACAAAAAACCTTTTCCAGTCCTTCCAACAGCAGTGCCAGACCCCTGTTGCATATGATTGGAGCATTATGCTGAGGACCTTCATAGAGCTTATTTGACTGAATGTCAGAAATTGATGATTGTTGTTGTTGTTGCTGTGAATTTATGTGTTTCAAATCATTACTGTCATTTTCTGGCCTAATCTCATCTCTGCTTTAGTAACATTGACTTCAGCCAGGAGTGGTTTTGACCCTCATTATTTCTCTTATTCTACGAGCCAGCTGCTGCTATTATAGAAAATATTCCCTTCCTGTCTTAGAGAAAAGTTCAGTAGCCTTTAGCAGGGTTAATAATCTAAAGATTCTCCACGTTTGAGGTGCATTATTTTCCCTTTAAAAACCATAAGCAGCTTTGTTACTGCACTGTAACGAGTCTTCATCTCTCTCTAATTAACTAGGAGTCATTAAAACACTGAGCATGTTTTGGCAAATGCAGCAAAGCAAACAAGCCTGGCGTGCAGATGAAGTACTTAGTAACTCTGAAAGCTTCGGGCTGTGTAGAGAAAAAGAAAACAAAAGGGAGCATGAATGCTGTCAGTTTTTACCCAAACCTGAGGAGAGGCAAGGTTCACAATATAAAAACATTTTGATATATCAAGATAGTTCAAGCTGCTTATCCAGTGTTTCTTGAACTAAAATCAGTCCTTAGTATTGTATGCATACAAGATCTTCAAATATTTTTAAATGTATATGATGGACCAGAGAGATCTAAGCAGTCTTCTTAATCTATATATCTGTGAACCTGTGCAGATAATTATATTCTTCAGCTTCTGGCTTTTAACCTCTAGGCAGTTAAAATATTCTCCTGTGGTGTTGGTGGGTGAGCAAATACAGATTTATTATGTGCACCTATAAACACCAGCTGTCCTTGAGACAACGAACTCAAACCTGTACACTCTATGGCAGATGTGTGTGTTGTACAGCTCCTTATCTTTGTCAGTCAGTGACAGGTTCCTGCAGGTGGTCCCTTAGCCGTGACTTCCTGAAAGCCATTATTTTCACCCTTTAGCTAAAACCACATGTCAGTGCTGGCTGTGCATTCAGACAGAGCTCTGCTTTTGGTACAACACTTTGCAGTAACATTACTGCCTTCATATGCATAAGGCACCATGTTACTGCCTCATAAGAACCTCAAAGGAATTTTTTACAAATCCTTAACTCTGGCTTCCTGTAAGATGGCAGTATGAAAGGATTAACCTCTGTTCTTCAATGGGATTTCACATTCTTTAAGAAAGAAATGAACAGGATTGTCTGCCAGAACTTAGTCCTTTTCTTCCCATCTCATCCACTTGCTTTCCCATTGCTCAGTTGGTCAGCCTGAAAGCTCACAAGGAAGAGCTGATACCTCTCCCTGCCCGCCCTCCTTCCTGGGTTTTTTACCTTTCCCTGTTTTTGTGTGAAGGTACTTCACCTAGTGGAGCACACACTGAACCCTGGACCTTTGTGGTAGTGCAAGATCCATATTTAAAACATAAGATTCGTGAAATTGTAGAAGAAGAGGAGGAAATCAACTACAAAAAAAGGATGGGAGACAGATGGGTTAATGACCTGAAAAGATTGAGGTATGAAAACTCAATTAGCTAAGGGGTGTGAAGAGAGCTGTTGTTTCAGTGTAGGAAAGACTTCTATAATTTTCTATTTCTTCCTCCCTCTCACTTTTAATATTTTTCTAAAATCCATGTTAGGAAACAAAAACTTATAAATATATGTAGAATTGTGCCTTTGTGGCTGGTTCATAAAATTGCTTTCAGTAAAAGGGATTACATGCTCTCTATTTTGAAAGTTTTCCAAGCACTCGACTCCATCATTATTTTTTCCTATGTAACCTCTGTGCCTGAAACGCTTGTCCCAGATGTTTTCTGTTGTTTTCCAAACAGTCAAGCTCCCAAAGTCACGGAAGATTTGCTACTGATTGAGGAAGCCCCAAGGCCTGTCCCTATCCAAGTGCTGAATTATGCAATATTTAATTGTTCCAAATGCCCTCCGAAGTCTGACTGACTTGCTTAACTTCACACAATGGGAAGATGTCTACTGAGTCTTGGCTTGTCCAACGGAGCATATGCACAAAACTTTGTAGGGCTGATTGCCCTACTTGTTTGATAATGTTACTATTTTTCAGGTGCTTAGGTGCTATTCAAATTTATGTGCTATGCAAACAACTAAATGCCAGAGGTTCTTATGTTTTGAGTGAGAACAGTGGAAAGCACTCATTTTATTGTCTAAATCCTATATCATGATTGTCATTTAAGAAATTGGGAACCAAATTACTTGTAACAGGGATGAAATACCCAGGAAAAAACCCCCAGTTTTTGCCATCAGGCTATATTTAGGTTTAGACCTTAGATGAAAAAGTTTTCAACTCTTCTGACAGCAGGCTTCCCTGCAATGACAAAAAAGTTGGCACTGCTGGTAATAGGCAAATCTGCAAAATTCCAGGAATTAAATAATCTCAAAGGCAAATGCTCAGGAGGCCAGTTCATAGATAAGAGGTCAAGAACTATCTTATTTATACGCAATTCCACTCTTCAGAGTGAGCACATCAACTCCTCAGCCAAATCTGTTAAAATGGAGATCTCTATTCAAGCTTTTTTTCTTTCTGAAATGTTTCTATTTAAGCTGATAATACTTAATCCTTTGCAGTAAATGTTCTCAGGTTTACGCTACTGCTATAATTGTCATGTGCCTTTAGTGCCCCTTTGCAGACAGTAAATGTAACTTACAGGAAAGTGAAAAGGTTGCAAAATAAATGTCTTAAACATTCTTTTGCAGAACAAACTGGATCAAAGAGTACTTAGACACTGCTCCGTATTTGATCCTCATTTTCAAGCAGGTATATGGGCGACTTCCAAATGGCAAAAAGAAGACCCACTACTACAATGAAATCAGTGTTTCTATTGCCTGTGGTATCCTCCTTGCTGCACTGCAGGTACGTTGACAGAACTGACATACTGCGAGGCACTATATTAGTTTGGATTACGTACCAAGACTATTCTGCCCAAATTAGGATAGAACCCTATTTAGATTTTAACATTTTCAGTCTCCTGGATTACTCCAATTCCTGGCAATATGTCTTAGTTTTGAGTTTTAAAGTTATTCTGCACAGGTCTACATCTGAGAAGGTGATTCCTGTCCTCAGTACTGGTTAACAGAAAGAAAAATATAACGTAGCTTCCAGAGTTGTCACTCTTCTCTCAGCACAGGCTTCAGCCCCTGTGGTTTCTGTGTTACACTAACAGGGCTGACAGGCTCTTCAGACTACCCAAGCACAGCTGTGTGGTGCCACACTGGCCCCTTCTTTTCAGTAATCTCTATAAAAGAGCTTGACACCAAACCACTTTTAGTATACAACGCTGAAAAAAAAAATCAGGGACATATTCCACAGAACAGGCTGTACTATTTCAGTCAGTCTTTCTGAGGCATTTCTGAAAGCTAACTGATCTCTAAAGCTCAGCATGTTTGACACCAGCCAGTTAGATTTTCTCAGTGGTTTCTCAGTGCTCAGTTCTGCTTCTTATATCTGATGTACTCACACAAGTGTTAAATACAGAAGCTATTCTGATAGTTAACCTGGCCTGTCAGCAACATAACAGCAAGGTGCCTCCTCTTATATTAGACCAATTTTCCACTAGGCACTGCCATTTCTCCTCCATTTTGTTTTGAATGACACTTCCTTTCCTGCATTGCTGCTCCAGAGGCACCATTCAGCACCACCAGTATTAGCACTTCTCCTCTTGAGAAGATCCTAGAGATTACTTAACATGACAGGTGCATTTCCTGGGCACCTTTCCCTGGCTGACTTGTATCTCAAAGCCTCCCAAAATGCTTGCATTACATAGACAGAGAGACTGAAATCCACACGTGCAGCTCTCAGGAAGCGACTCAGCTGTATGGTCATACCTTGGATGATGTCAGCTCTTTATTGTTTGTCAGATTTTTTTAGGGTTTTTGTGAGATTTTGTATGAGAGGAAGAGTGATACATAGACTTATTTTGGGATTCTGATGTAATCCATAACAGTGGCCACTGTGAGAGATGCCAGTAGACTCCTGTGACAGCTTCTGAGGCAGAGCCTGTGTCCCCTGTCCCTGTGAGGTACAGCTCTTGAGGAGGAGCTCACGTGTTCACAAGGCTGTAAGGCATCTTCCTGCCAGCTGCATGGAGGCAAGAACTGAAATAGTTCTCTGTATGAGGCAGATCACAGAATCATGGAATAGTTTGGTTTGGAATGGATGTTTCAAGGTCATCTAGTCCAACCCCCAGCCCCATCGGATGACATTCCAATCATATCCCTACAACTGCCTCTCACCTTCCCTGTGGCCATGGACTCCCCATCACACTGAGCATGGCAGGCAGCCTCTGGCTGTACAGCACACAGACATGGCAGGCAGACTGTGCTGTTGCTGCGGTGGAGAAATGCTCTACTTCTCTGTAAGCAGAGCAGGCATCTTTTATGGTAACACTGAGGCTGTTAGTAAATCAGGTGTTCTAAAGCCTGCAGCAGGTCTAACGAAGCAGCATTTCTCAACTAGTCGACAGAAGGATGTGCACAGGTGTGGTGGGAACAAGCACTACCAACGCAGAGCACAGACCTCTGTCTCACTGTTGCTGTCTGTCTTGCTGCAGAACGCAGGTCTGTACACAGTGACCTCCACACCCCTCAACTGTGGCCCCCAGCTCCGGGTGCTCCTCCAGCGCCCAGCAAACGAGAAACTTCTCTTGCTGCTCCCCGTTGGCTATCCCAAGAAAGATGCCACCGTGCCTGCGCTGACGCGGAAGCCGCTCGAAGACATCATGGTGGTCATGTGAGCCCAGTCCAGGAGGAAGGAGTGCAGCCCTGCTGACAGCTGAAGTTGTCACTGCTGTTTCTGTGCCTCGTCCCCCTATGTCACTGTTGCTCTGGCTGTTTACAGCTCTCTTTTTCAGTGCTAACAATCTACTAGCAGCAGTGAGCCGTCAAGCACCGTGCCTTTGACAGCTGCTGTTACCTATCTGACCAGGGCTTGTTCCAGGGGATATGTACAATGGCATTTAAATGACCTTCGTCACTTGGTTTTTCTCATGCTTTGTGAGGACAAATCTCTCCTTGAACTGGAATATATATTTTCCTTTTATTTTTGTGATTGCCATTATGCAGTTATTTTAACTTAAGAATTTTAATGAAGGTTGTATTAAAAGATACAAAGAGGTCAAACTCAGCTGTCCTATCTTGGTCAGTGTGTGCTGTTTAAATGCCCCTTCCCCTTTACTGTGTTCAGCTGTGTGTAGAAAGATGCTATTTTCCTCTTACATGATAGGATTTCTCTACTTGATCGATCTCAAAAACTTTCTCTACACCAGGCTTTCTTAAACTATTGCGGCTACAAGTGTCTTAGGTTGGGGGAAATTTAGTAAGAACTAGGCAAACCAGTAATTTGCTTGTTACCGTTTATTTATACATGTTTCAGGCACAGTTAGATCGTGTGGTAGCTATCAATCGTGCCCTCGGTACTTGCTGCTTCCACTGGAAAGAGAGCAGAGGGAGCTACTATTCGGGTTATGCTGTTCATACCTACAACTGCACCAGTTTAACACCCTGAAACTGAAACTGCTTTAGAGCCCCTGACACGGGAGAGGTGCCCTCCTGTCAGCCGCAGCCAGGGACTTGGGAGCGGCGCGCCGGAGGGGCTGGCGCTGCCGATGCCCGCGCGGGCAGAGCCCCCTCGTGGGGCCGCGGGGCCCGCCGGCAGAGAAAGGGAAACGCCGGAACAGACGCGTCCTTCCTGCAGGACTCTCTGCTCCGAGGAATGCTTCCGCACCCTGGTCTCTGCTGCGTCTGACGTCAGGCACATTCAGCCAAACTGGCTTCAGCCCTCCTTGAGGGATGGGATCTTAGAGAGCAGTGCCGCGGAAAAGGATCTGGGAGCCAGCAGTGCCCTGGCAGCCAGGAGAGCCAAGCGTGTCCTGGGGGGCATCAGGCACAGCATCGCCAGCCGGGCAAGGGAGGGGATTGTCCCGCTCGAGTCCTCACCTCGAGTCCTGGGGGCAATTTTGGGTATCACAATGTAAGACATAAAGTTGTTAGCGTCCAAAGGAGGGGCAACGAAGATGGTGAAGGGAGGACCCGAGGGAGTGGCCTGAAGTTGTGTCAGAGAGGTTTAGGTTGGTATTAGAAAAAGGTTCTTCACCCAGAGGGTGTTTGGGCACCGGAGCGGCTCCCCAGGGAGGTGGTCACAGCACCAAGCCTGAAAGAGTTCAAGAAGCATTTGGACAATACTCTTGGGCACCTGGTGTGACTCTTGGGGGTGGTGCTTTGCAGGGTCGGAGGCTGGACTCGATGATCCTTGGGGGTCCCTTCTAACTCAGGATATTCTGTGATTCTGAGTTAACTCACTCCTTATCTGAAGTCCAACCTGGTCTAGTGGAAGGCTCAGCAGAGGGATTGAAACTACATGCTCTTTAAGGTTCCTTCCAATTCAAACCATTCTATGATTCTACAAATCAAATTTTATTTACCATCACTTGTTTTCAGCTGAGCAAGTAGAGGGGATAATGTTTTGCAGAGGTACAGATTTTGGCCACATCAATGCATCTGTTATCCAGTGGGAAAAACGATTTTCCTCATTGACAAACTATTTTGTTGATGTTTAGCAGATATGGCTGTGTCTTCATCTGTTTCATCTGTTGTACTAGCCCTGTTGCACATTCTCAGTGGTACAGCTATGGCAGGAAGTTTCTTATGCAGGCCTAGGCTGAGAGGAGCTCTTGTAACTGCAGTAAAATAAAATCTTTAAAAAAAGAAAAAAAAGAAAGAGTCGTGGGTCTACACACTTTCAAGGTCTAAAAACAAGTAAGGGAGATAGGGATGAGCTGAACCAAGCCAAGAAGCCAAGGCTGATCAGCTGCAGGTGCCCAGTTATCAGGAACACATAATAAAGTCAGTGTTGCAAATTTTCCTTCTGTGTAGATGCTGCTCTGCCTCATCATGTCCCTTCACACAAAAGCAGTTTGCACCTGCTGGTACTACTGTGTTTTAATTCAGAGTTCACAACAACAGAGGGAGGACTGAATTGTTGCCGAGTTGCAATCTTTCCTACAGAAATAAACCCTCAGCTACAAAAATAAATTGCTTCTGCCTGGTCTCAGTCTGCAAAATAGATGACACTCAGAGAAACTTTACCAAATGAATTCTGTTTCAAACAGCAGGAGCTTGCATATATAAGGCTATTTCTAGTGTGCTTTCATAACTAAAACCCAAAGAACTAAAGCAGTTTAAAAAATACACAAAAAATTGTCACAATAACAAGCATTGGTATGCACCAATATACCTCTTCACACCAAAGAAGATTAATGGTTGGGGTTTTTTTTCTGTGTGTTAATTCTGGAAGCTAAGATACACATAGTAGTTGAAAAACTCAAGCTCTCACACCTACTTAGGGGAGAGATTCTATCCAAAAAGCATTTCTGGAATCGTGAAATGTAAGTAAAATAAGCTGCTTTTTTTTTTTTTCATTTTTCCCCTCCCTTACAAATGCTTTTTCAAATGGAAGTACTTCAGTAGTATTACTACTGCTGATGATACTGCAGAGTCTCTTGTAAATCATGTTAGGCTCCTGTTGTGACAAGCCTACTAGGAATTGTCACTGTTCCCTAATAAGTGCACTGTCTTTACTTAAAACACAAATAATAATAAATTTTGCTTTTCCGTGCAGCACACTGTTGAATAAAACAAAGGTTAGCATTTAAATTGTTTTACGTTTAACTATGGATACCTGGTTGGCATTTGTTGAATTTCAAGGTAAAAAATGTGTTTTCTGCTATCTAAATGGACTTTCCCATGTTTCCACTAGTGTCCATTGCCTGTTGGACTGGTACTGTGCATCTCCAAGAGAAGTGTGGCTTCATTTTCTCTGTATCTTTCAATCAGGTAGCTACAGACAGCAACTAGTTCTCCTCATTTCTAGGATCTTTCTTCCTTGATCTCTGTGGACAAATTTGTATATATTCAAGGACTCTCGCTGTCTGAAATTTGTGAGACAAATGCTCTTGAAATCAGGTGCAACACACTGGGTTGCATGACAATCCAGATAATTAAAGGAATAAGTATCACATTTGTTGGAACCACGGCCAACTGCCCATCTCCTCCCACTGCATGGATGACTGAACTGGCGTTGGTTTCAGCCTGCCCTTGAACACGGAGCTGGAAGATATTGCAGCTGGTGCGTCATTAGCGATCCAGCTGGCCGTGCCATGAGGCAGGGAAGCATTGCTCCTGGAGCAGCACCACCTTACCCACTCCACCGTCTTCCTTTCAAGACAGGTGAGCCAGAACCCAAATGATGCTGCTAGAAAGTAATTTTTAAAAAAATCTTAGTAATTCAGAGTGCAAGGTCTGAGGACTCTGTTACGCTGGTATGTGTGCTCATCTCCTCCATAGCTATGTGATCACGTTCAAGATTCCCATAAATTAGCTGGGCTGTAGTAACTGTCTCAGTGCTCTCTGCTTGATGAAAATAGCAGGTTGTCAATGTTTAGCTTCTTTGCAAATAGTTCAAAGCTAAGTGCTGTTATCTTGGATTTGACAGAAATAACTTCCCAGGCAGAGTTACTGGGTCTGAGCTGGTGCACAGGGATGTAACAGGCTATAATTTATGAGCTGTGTGTTCGAGCATTTCTTACCATACAAATTCACACTGGTACAATAAAAGTAGAGCAACTTCTGGGTGTGAGGAAGTATCAGCTTGGCGCTGTGTACCCCAGATGAACAAAAGCACACAAGCCCCTACCTCAGGTTGTGGTTTTGTTCTGATTAAGCTGCAGCACTTCAAAGACATTTGAGCAAGTAGATGTGCAGTCAGCATCTGATTGATTTATTTCTTTAATTGCTACATAGATCTCATGGGCCCACGAAAAATCAATCTTGAGAAATAATCCAGCTTGCACTCCAAGGCAGGATCAGCTATACTTGAATACCAGGTACTGACAAAACATGAATCCACAGCACTAATAAACTGCTCCCAGCAAAAGACTTGAAAGAAATAAAAATGCAAATACTAATTCTGCCAGCACATGCAAGTCCTAAGAAGTTTTTGTTTCCAGAAGGGCTCAGCCTTGGCATCATGTTGTATCACTGATGAGACCTCCATGGAGATCATTAGGGCTGCTGTATTGAAGATTTCCTCCTACCTGAGCTTAGTCAAAGTAGAACAGAAATTGTACTCGTGACTTAAAACTCTCAAGGAACTTAATTATTTTTTTGGCTAACATTACCTATATCAGGCATCTGCAAGAGCCAAGCCTTTGCCGATATAGATAGAACCTTCCTGTGCTTGTGGAGTGTAAATAATGAGAACACTTAATGCCATGAGAGATGGGCAGCAGGTCCATTCAAATTTACAATGGAAGAGAGTCATTGAAGCGTGTAAGACATGGGAATACAGTGCTGATCAGCAAGATGGATAATGACTATGACCCCAAGGCATCAGTTACCAAGGTTTTTGAGACACAGATTTGAGAGATGAGGTGTTTGAAGGATTTTTGAGAACTCCTAGTATTTTTTATGAGGAGCTGCCCTGTGCCTGAGGGTAAGTTCTTGTCTATTACTTGAGGGTAGGATCTTGTAACTGAGATCACAAGTGACTCAGCTTGAAAGAGTGAGACCAGAGACCAACAGTTTTGCCCTGCAATGTGACAGCATCGATGAAGCTATCCTGAGGAGCATCTCTCACAAACACTAAGTTCAAAGTGTGAATACTGGGAGTCAGATAGACAAAAGCACAGCTGTGGAGACTCACAACAGTCACAGATATGCTTCAAAGAGATGATCTGCTTTAACAGGCTGCCTTTTTTTTTCAATTGTATATGCAGTAGGGACATGGGTCTGTAGATTATGCACTGGATTTTAATGAAGCTTTTGTGTCATTGTTTTTGTAGTGCAAATGGTCCAAATGTCAGAAGGCTTTTAACATCTTCAAACTATTCTTTTACCTCGCTCACAGGATGGTAATTATTCAGTCAGCTTGCAGAAGGCTGTCACAGCCAAGTCTCTGTGGAACTAATGCCAAGGTACCATACTTTCTCTTGTGTAAAGAGAAATATTCCCTAGCAGCTTGCCGTGAAAGATATCTCTATGCCAGTAGCATTACCAAGTGTAAGGGTTAACAATGACCTGCTGGTTTTGCCTTCCTGGGGCAAATAAATATGAGATGTGATATAAGTCACCCCTTTTGCGGTCTGAAGATCTTAGTCTGCTTTCAGCACTAGTGTACCAGTAAACTCGTTCTTTTTGGTTTATGACTGAGGAAAAAAGAAACAGAGCAAGACAAGCCACAGCTACCAGGCAATGAGAAAGTGTCCACACAAAGGGGTCAAAGAGCTGAAGAAAAAAAGAGCTTTCTCTACGCTGGCCATTCTGTTTGTTCCTGCTTGTGAACTGGTATGCATTAAATTTAGATCTGACTAAATTTCAGGAGACTAAGTGACCCTTGAAAAATCTGTGTCACTCCTGGAATTACGTGTTAAAAGCTACTGATGAGCGATGACTTAACTGCTGTCAAGCAGGACAGCTGTGGCACCACTCCTCTTTGGTATAGGGCCTTTTATTTCTCAGGGTACTTTTTAGACTTAAGACAATACAGCAGCTCATTCTTTAATATTGGTCTCCATTTCCCTATTTGCTGGAAAATGAAAATGAGGCACATGATGGGAGAAGAATAATTTTAAATTCAGTGAAATATAAATATTGGTCAAAGCAAAAAGGTGGTGTAATCAATAAACAAAGAGATGGACAGTTTCATATATGTAACTTCATAAATTTAAATGTTAAGTAATCACATATTTTACAGTTATGCAAAATGCTATGAAGTAAGAGCATCCTCGACTTTAAACTAGGGTGAATTATCAATTAACTTTAGTAGTAACTGGTCCTGCAAAGGGAAGAAAAACAAACTTCAAAATGAATACTTGAAATATTTATAAATAAATTATCTATTTAGAAATCAAAAGCCACTGAAAATACTGACTCATTTTGATTAACTTTCAAGAAGCATGAAAAGAATTGTGATTATTTCCTTTCACTGCTTTGGAGACCAAAGCAACATATGCAAGTATAATCACTTGAAAGAGATTTAGGATCTGTTTCATGCTGAACTGTATTTCAGACTGACCTTGAAGTGAGAAATTGTATTTCCAAACTGTCTACTAGCCAGGATGTCAAGGCAAAAACTGATCATCTCTATGTAGGATTCCAGACTGTGTTTCAGTGAGGCTATGTTATGAGTTGAACAGGGCATGGTGGCTCATTTCAGTGGCTCAGTGAGATCTTAGAGACAAACATGACACACAAATCTTAAGTACATTGCGCCTCAGATGTCTCGGTTTGCTGCAGTAGCATCGTAAATCAAGGGTGGTCAATGGATGGTACCTGACATGGGGATTTCTTCTTGTGACCACTAACTCTGGCTGTGCAAGTACGTGTGAATGTCTGTGTATAAGAGGAGTATGTATACATATAAAGCACAGATGAGGACTGTGGCACAGCAGAACTGTTCTTGCCTCATGTGGTACAGATCTGTGCTTCCTAACTGGCTGCAGTTTTGCCACTTTCCCAGGAAGGAAATCTTAGGCAAACACCAAATACTGGTGGTTTTGGAAGGAGCAGAATTAAATCTTGGGAAAAAGCTCTAAGGCCAGAAGGATTCTTAAAAAGTGTCTTGGTTTTTATCAGAAGATAGGATGTTTTATACAGGATAACCTCTAACTTTTGCTTCTCCCTGATACCTGGTACAATTTGAGTGCATTTGCAATGAATGAACAGCAGCAAAATAATATCTGCTTCTTGTTTATCCATTTTTGTATGCTTTTGACCTCAATTTCTTTTCTGTCCTTCATTTGACAGCTGCCACCTCACAGCGTATTTTTGCTATAGGTACTTTTGGAGCTTTGAGCATGGTGTTCCTATTATTTAATAGAACAAGCATGAGTACTATGCAAAGTGTGCTGAGCTGGCAGAAGGGTCAGGAAAACAGCGAGCACAGGTCAAGAGCAAGATCTCCATCTTTCTGTGCTTATTTTTACTGTTATTTTTTTATCTATGTGGGCATAGCAGCTGAACTCCATTAGGTATGTACCAAAAAGTGGTTCTGACTCCAAAGTTTGTCTTCCTTTTAGCTGAGTTTGTTATATTATCTGTTTATAATTAGATGACAAAATACTAGTAGAAGTATGAATGAGGTAATATACAAAGGTTAGAGCAAACTCCTGTCAACTGTTGTCTATTTTAACTGTCAGGAGAAATCTGGCAGGCACCTGCTTTCCTGCAAATCAAAGTGAATAAACACTCTCTGTGAATATTACCTTCCCATTTAATTTAGTAAATTGTTGATGAACAAATTGCAAAGTTCAAGAATATAATTATTTGGGATTAGTAGAGAATTTCTTTAGCATGTAATTGATATTCTGTGGATCATTTGATTAGCAGCTGAAAACAGTTTGTAATTGATGCTGTAATTAGCCAGCACAGTGCTCACTCCATATGAGACTGCAGTGTTATAAATTTGGGTAGACCCATAATACAGAGCAATGCAGCTTGACTGCTAACTAACTTCTACTGGAAAAATATTTTGTAGAAGACTACACTTTCACCTGCAGCAATTGAATACAGAAGTTTTGCAACCAGGTCTGAATTAAAACTTGCCTCAGAATTCCGTTACCTTTAATTCTGTGCTGATGTCAGCTGTCTGTGGGTTCCCACTTTGTGGGTTTTGCATCTCATTGGTGGTTCAGGGCAGAATGGGCTAAATGTGACTGATTTCTGAAAATCCACATGGAGAGTAGCCATGGATGGTGATGGATCCTCTCCATAAATGCCTACTATCTGTGGGGTGTTCCTTCAGAGCATGAGAGTCCCTCTTGACTGGAGGCTGTGTATTTTTACCTGCACAGTCATGCAGCAGACCTGTATTGTGGAAGGAACGTGTTTCCTTTCTGTCCATTAGATCCAGGAGAGCAGAGTCCTTCTGTGAGCGGCTAAATGGGGAAATACTATTTTCTGCATGGATTATTCAGAGTCAACTGATGTAATAGTAGTGTTGCCTGCAGGCCAGTATCCCAGTCCAGAATTAGAATACCTTTTGTAAGAAAAAAGTAAATTATGTTTTAAATAATCTTTCTCTTTTTTTTTCAGTTTGCCTATGAACTGCATAACTAACCTGGCACTCCTGTTCTGTTCTCTAAGGGCTGGATACAGAAATGCAATTCTACTGTTTATCTTCTCAGAGAAAGTCTATTCATATGGAAGGATCTTTCCCCTAACCTTTTGTACGTACAATTTTTTTTATAATCCACAGCTGCTCCTAACTGGCAAGAAAACCCATGAAGTGCTCCGATACATTTGCTACCATTGCCTTTGTACCACTAGATGGCACGAGAACACCATACAGGAAGAGAGGACCTGTGCCTAGAGTTACGTTCGCTCCTTAAGTCCTCTTACTCCAGTTACCTTTAACCTGTTACCCAAATCACAGATCTAGGAATATGCATCTGAGAGTTAAAAGCTGGCGTGTTATCTGTGATCAGAAAAGGACTGCACACAAAGACTAAATTTGTCGTGCACTTCAATAGCTCAAGAGTTGACTGTAAATGCAAAGGGTGAATCTCACTTCATCCAAGCTCTGACAGGCTCGTATAGGTGGGGTTTTTCTTTGCTGTAGAAGAGACCCAGTTTTATCTAGTTACCTAGTGGCATATTGCCATATGCTTTGCAGTGATATAGACACAGAGTTTCCCATTAGTCATGCAGCAGACTGTCAGGTTTGCAGGTGTCTTCAAATCAGACTATGGTCTCTAATTTCCAGCCATTTCCTTTCATTGAATTAATTCCCCATGTATTTCCCTTCCTCCCCTGTGGGTCTTCATACTCTTCTCCAGACCTCTGCGATCCTGTCTGGCCAGCAGCTAAGGCTCGCAGACGCTTGTCTCTTGAGAAGCAGGTCCAACTCCAGTCTGCTCAAAGGCTCTTACTTGCTCATGTGAAACACAAGGCATGGTTGTCCTCTGAGTAAAGCTTGTAGACTTCTTTAATTTCTGCTGTTTGCCTGAGAGAAAAAGGAGATCATTCCTTCTTTCTTTCCCTTCAGATATGGATAAGTCATGAGGGAATTATATAACATAAGAATGAGAAAGCTGTGGAGATAAAACTTTCCCTCTCCCTTCTCCCATCTTATCTCTGAAACAAATTTTCATTTACTCTCTATTTAAAGGATTTTAGAATGAGCTGTGTATGAAAACTAGAACTCTCTCTATTTCCCTGAGTGATGGGAAAATTGAGCCTGGGATTTTAGATAACTCGTGAAGTAAGTACAAGTCACCTTTTAATATGAAGTGTGGTGACCTTAGAGGAGTAATGGGAACATAGAAGAACAAAAAGTGGAACACAGGTTTGAGGGCATGTCTGTGAGGCTGTGTTCAGGCTAGATCCCTTGTGTTACAACAAAAATTGTGTACTGGGGGAAGGTAGGCTTGGATTTGCCTGCAGGTGTGGAGGAATTACTTGGTTGCCCAAGCAGTGAGTCAGTCAGATGCCGACATCAAGTGAAGGAATATTCTCCTTATGGAAGATTCAGTCAGGTAGCTGAGACACAAGACTGGAACTCCTGTCCATGTAACACTTCCCATATTTTTTGTCTCAGTGCATGAATGGTGGGATTTGTGCTGATAATCTACAAAGGAAATAAAGGGGGAAAATTACTAGCACAGTCCATGATAATCTTGATCTGATAATCTCAAATTTGCTCCTTACATCAGTTGTACAGATTTCATATTCATCCTATCTGTGACTAAACCTTATCTGTACTTGGTCATTAATCATGAATGTATTCTTCCTGTAATGGTTGTGGATGCTGAAAGAGTACCAGGAAAGTAGGAGACCAAGAAAGAACAGATAAACACTGGAGAAATATTTAACACTGGACAGGCTGGCAGCAATGAACTTTGTGCACTTGAGGAAGAAAAGATTTTATGCTTGAACTTAAAATTTGTCTTGGATGCTGCTTTCAGCATTTTAGTTACTTCTGAGGAGGATTCCAGGTATCTACTTGAAAATAGAAAGTGTTCCCAGGCAGGGGTTTCTGTCTACATTCTGTGCTCCTGTACTGACAGAGAAGAAAAGAATTTCTTACAAAGGCAAGGCACAGATAGAATATACAGTGTTGGGGTTTTTTAAGATAGATTCATACAAGTTTAATGAAAGCCTCCTTACTTTGTTGTTTGTAAAATGGTTATATAGATATGACTGAAATTTCTCCAATTAAAGTGATTATTTTGTTCTTCCTTGCTGTGCAACCTAATGTACACTGCTTTGCACTTTTTCACTGGAGGTTATACTGACTTTGACAAAATACCTTTAATTTTTACCATGAAAGAGTTGCTAAAGGGAAAAATTGAAGCAGAGGGAGCACTGAGAACTAAAGAATGAGAGGGTCTTACGAATTCATGGCATATGTGGTAGAGAGTGGTTACTGTTTTGCAGAACTGCATTACTTGAGAGATACAATTCCACAGCAATTTTAACAGCTATTCTTTAATATTTTCATAAATCACAGAAATAGGAAGTTATTAGCTGTACATGCCCTTGGCAGCCCCCCTGCATGCATCCCCTTACTGATGGCACCTGGAGCTGAGGAGCAAGCCTGCCTTGGGTAATGTGGTTCTGCCTGATGTGGTTAAAATTAAGGAGCAGAAATTAGAATGATGCTGAGGACTGCAGGGCTGACCACCACCTCACCCAGACTAGCCCGTGGCTCTTGCTGAGCTTGCATGTGCTGGGTATTGGGCACCTATCAAAACCTGTGGTGGTGCAAGGCAGAAGGAACAAGTTCTCCCACATGAAGAAAGAAAAGTGTTTGGCTTAAAGAAGAAATAAAGCACTGATCCTACAGTCTTTAAAGATAAACTCCTATGAAAGAGTGAAGCGTTGATTATTTTTAGCAGGGGAAAACCTAAGGGGAGGGCTTGTCAAATATATTAAACCATTGTTAGGAGCAGAGCAGGATTCTCCTGCAGCACTTTCCATCACACCTGCATCCTGATGTGAAATAAAAAGCGTGTGTGTGGTGGAGGGGGAATGTGGAGGAGGGAAAAGCTGCACTTGGGAGAGTTGAAGTGGTAGCAGTTAGTGACGGAGTCGTTATTTCCTGTCACTGCTTTTAGCCTGTTAGCTTCTCTTATGGTGATTTCTTTCTGTTAATCCCCAGGATAGCCTCTGAGAGTTGTTTATCGTCCCGGAGCAGAATGATTCCAGCCTGCTCTCACCACTCTTTTTTCCTGCACACAGTGTTGCTGATGTGTCTAAGTGTCCAGAAGAGCCTGAGGACAGAGTGGGAGGATATTTTCTCATTTTTGTAATCTCTCTGGGCCTGTGACTCTTGCTCAGCACTGTTTGAGTTCTCTCAGGCACCCAGGCTGTGAGAAGCAGTGCTGTCCTGCTGCAGCAAACAAGGTGCTGCACACTTGCTGGGCATTCGTCTGTACTGGGCCAGGCGCTGTCTCACCTTCCCTTTGGGAGCATGTGTTTGAACACCGTTCAGAGCAGCCTGGTCACGGGGACATGGCATGGGTGCACCGGGCAGGGCAGGGTATTATTCAATGCTGCCCTTTGCCAGCTAGGTTTTACTAATTTCCTGGTTCTGCTGCTTATCTTATCTCCCAGAGAGAGGGAAGAAAAGGCTGGGAGAGTGTGTTTGTCCCAGAGAGAAAAGTTATTTGGGAGGACACTTAGAGGTTCAGCCAGGTGTTGTGACAACAGAAACTGGAGCAAGAGTGTGAATGTGTAAAGTGTGTTCAGAGACTGGGAATTATAGTATAGCCCCATTTGAGTCTCTCTTCTACCTTTCTATTCAATTGTTTAGGTCAGCCTTCTAAAGAAAAACATCTTTTAGGTAGTGGTCCAGACTTCTGTGACTCTTCAGTCCTGGTACCATTCTCTAGTTTTGTATTGCCCTACAGATCCTCTTCCTTAGGGTCTTTGAGTCTAGAAGAGGAGGCTTGTACATAAAACAGCACCATGTATTTCCTAATAACTAAACTTTGGGGGAGAGGAATCAAAGAAATACACAAGCGGATAATCCGTGTACAAACCTGTTCTCTTTAGAAGCCTATCAGCCAAAAAGTGTAATCTACTGGGACTCCCAGCTTTAAGTGGAGAGAAGGTGGGACTGAAGGCTGTCTCTCTTAACAGTCTTTCTGAATACTTCAGGAAATGTGCCTCTAAACCTGCTCAGATGATCCCTCCTCCACAGTTTTAACTTCTCTTTACATAGCAGGTTAATCTGACTTTGGGAAGCTCACATGAAAACATTTTTATGCCTTGTCCTAGAGTATTCCCCTACCCTTCTTTATAATCTGAAAGGAGAGATGAGACTCCCTCCATAACCTCTGAAGGGCCCAGTGTGTGAAAGGATCCTAAGTGTGAAAACCCTCTCTAGAAGTGGTAGGTAAATGGCTGAGCTGTATGAAACTGAACTATGGTCTTCCCTGCCTGATGTAGGCAGCTCGTTTTTCAATTTAACTCCATGTTTTTATGCAGTAAATTGCCTTCCAGTAATCAAACAAACATTTAAAAGATTATATATACAAGTTCAGGCATCTTCAAATCCGTCACAGATGTCCTTGGGGTTTTGTATGCTCAAGGGAAAGCTTTGGCTTTTAAAGATGGAAGAAACAGGAAGAAGTTGAGCGATGAAAGGGGAGAGGCTAGTTGCTTTCAGAAATATGGGAATTATCAGACTGAGCCAGACTTAGACCGTGTAGTCTGGCTTGGATACATCGAGTTCAGAAAGGGACTCTAATTATCACTCAGCACACACTGGTGGAGTACACGTCTTCAGTCATGTAGGCTCCTGGTGTCTGCATAGCTGAACCGTCTCCCTTTGGAGCTGGGATCCCTGCAAGCAGAACTAGAACTTAATTACTCTGGCTTCTCCTCCTGGGAAGGGATCCACACACTGACGTTTGATATCAGTCTGAGCTAAGGGAGGAGCAGGGAAAGAGGAGCTGTTGCCTGACTGTGGAACAGCTGCATTTTGGGCTCAGTGCCAAAAGTGGGGGAGGAAAACTTCTGGAGGCCTGAAGAGATAGAGAAAGGCAAATCCCTCCAGATCTTAGGCTTCAAGAGACCAACGCTGTGTGTGGGCAGGAGCTGGGACGCTGTGTGGGAAAGATTTGCAGTTTCAGTAGGAGTTCCCTCCCAGGTCTTCATGAAAACCAAGCCCCCTAAATCCCAGGCTTTATCACAGATCTAGGCTAGTACTCTGGGATGGGCTGCAGAGCTACAGCCTCTACCCCTTTCCACCCGCTGGCACCAGATACTGATAAACCTCTGGATTTAAAGATGCACTGCTTTTGGCACAGAGGGTGTCAGAGCTGAAACCAGCAGTGTGGCCATCTGAACCCCTCCTTGGCAGAATGAAGCAGCACGTTATGGGAAGCTTATGCTCAGGGCACAGAACTTGGCAGGTCTGTGTAAAGGAGCTGCCACAGCTCTCGACCTCGCACGCTTTATGCTCTGTTGGGTGCAAGAACGAGGGCGTTCCAGCAGGGCAGGCAAATGCAGGGTTCAGTAATACTGGCAGCTGGCTGCTTGTTATGAGGTAAGAGCACAAAGATCATGTATTGTTTTTATTTTAGGGTGTTTGAGATCAGAAAAGCACTTTGCAACACTGCACACATGCCTGGGCTTCCAGTGACTTCATTTAGAAGTGTCCAGCCACACCTGGACGGAGCTGTAAAGTGCGAGTCGGGATGACAGCATCTTTTGTAAACAACGGGATTTCCTGGGATTATGTTTGAATGGTTGGCCCTCTTGGAGAGGGGGAGAATACGTTAGGTCTCTGACAAAGTAATGAGAAGACTTTCTGTGTTATGTAATTTATAAGACCGCTGGTTACCATTGAGCCAAAAACCTGCTTCAAATTGAATGGGTTAAGGTTATCCACATGGTGCTGTTGAATAAATTCAAATCCCATGGGATACAATTACATTAAAAGCTTCAGTCAATTTAAACCATGTCTCTGTCATTCTTATTTTTCATGAGCATAAAAACACACTGTAGTGAAACCAGGTAACTGTTTGTCACTTGCTGGAATGTGTCTTAGGATTATGTTGCGACCAGTCTAAGTGCTTTTTCAATGTCTCACATCTTCCTGGTATATTCTCCATAAAAATTTTTTTTCATTTTTTGTATTTAAAATTTATCCTGACTGTCTGATCAGGACAGGATAAATACATCTTAATGAACCCTATAATGAATACAAAGCTACTCTGGCAAACCAATTTAATTTTCATGAATCTCATTGTTAAAGGAATATATTAAACAACAATAGTGTGAGTTCTCTTTGAGGGCAAACACTTCCTTTGAAATTAAAGCAATATTTTGTGAGCATAATGCTTAGCTCTTGTTCAGTGGCAGTGACCAGGTAAGCCAGGCTGTTGTAGCCCTATTTGGTGGTATGTATAAGCTTTCTAATGTGCACTTTAAATGTGATATCAGCAAATAATGTGTGCAACCTTAAAACAAGCTTTGGCAAGCAGTCAGTCTGGCAGCATTTGACTGGACTGTCAGTGAGGTAGAAGCAGGAAAGTACACTTTTCTTTAAATTTGCCCTGTCAGTTGGTGGAACTAGTCCTTGTGGTATTTGTCCGGTTGCGTTACTGAATCCAATCACTGCAGCAACTTACAGGCATTTTTGTTAGCTGGGACCGCTGGGTGTCATTTCTGAAATTCTGAGAAGTGGTTTTAAGAAAAATGCTTTTTAAAGAATCAGTCTCACTTGCCCCAGTGATTATGGCTTCAGTGCGTTGTGGCATGGTTGCTATCAGCATCAGTCCATGCTGACAGGCATCAGGAACTAGGAGATAACCAGGATCTGTAGCATTGCCCATAATATTATTGGAAATCTGTCCTCGCTAGCAAATGCACTGTCCCATTCTAAGAAAGGCTGTCAGTTTTGATCTCCCAAGATTTTGCTGCTTCTAAAGTGGAAGGATTGAAGTGTGCCACGGATGGAGTTCGAGTGGCTCTTTGTTTTAAGTAGCCATTGGGTTGCATCAAGCATCAGAGAATTTTGGGGTACCAGATGTAACCTGCTGTCTGAGCTGTATCTTTTCTGCCATGGAATGGTAGAGATAAAATCTTCTTTTCCAATATAGTGAAAGGAAGTATATTTTGGTTAAGGTTGGTATTGTCAGGAGATAACATTTGCTTGAAAATGAAGGTATATTGTTCTAGCACAATATACTGTAATTTAAATCATTCACAATGCAATTTCTTCTGTGGTTCCAGTCTGTAAACTAAACCAGAAACTGACATTATAGCTGGTGCATTCAGTTTCAAAGCTTTGAATACTGCACATAAGGTAAGCAAGAATTCTCATTTTCTTGCTTCATGTAATTTTCTAAAGTAGTGGTGCTACACCTCTTTTCCTCTCCATCTGAATAATGTCTCTGACTTTTTTTTCCGTCATCACTCTGGAAAAATACTTTAATATTGTCATGTTCAATATACTTGTCTCAGTTTACCTGGTTTCACTGTGCCATGGATGAAAGAGTTAGAGTTTTGTCTTCTGAGACAAAAGCTGCCTGAGGGAACTTGAAGCTCACTGCTTTGCTCTGTACCTAGATGTTCACTGAAGGGTAGTTTTCTTCCCTGAAAGCATCTTGTTTAGCTGTATCAAATTAATCTTTGTCAGTCTTGCCTTAAGGGGTTATGCCCTTCCTCACTGTAGATTTAAACCTGAGTGTGGGGACATAATAGTGGAGTTCTATGAATCTGTGGCATACCTGGGATGTGCAGAAGGAGGCCTCTGAACGTGGGCTTTGAGTCAGCAGAGAATATCCTATGCAGAGTGCAGAGGAGCTGGCCAGGCTCCCTGCTTTTACTCTTGCTTGGGAACTCATTACAGAAAAATGGGCTGCCTGTCTCCCTTCAGGTAAGATGACTGCCACTCAGTCCTGCCTTCCTGGCATGGGGCCATGGAGGCCAAATTCTCTTTCAGCCTGTGCAAGTCATGATTCTGCTTGTTTGCTTCTCTGTGTATGTTTTTCTTTCAGCCCCATCTGCTGTCCTTTTACCTCTTCCACTATCTTTTCTAATGTATCATTCGTTCTTAGTGCCACTGGATTTGGATCTGGTGATTCATGTATGTGCTTCCCTGCAGAATAACCAGCACGAGGCAGGAAAGTCTACCCGCTGACTAGTGACTGCTTCATTCCTACTTTGCCTTTTTCAGAGTAAAGTCCAGCTTTTAATGGAGAGAAGGGAGAAGAGTTATGCAGTGCCACCAAATTAAATGCCACCTTCGCTCAGCTTTTGTCCAGGCTTTAAACAGTGTTGGAAAATAATATAAGGAGACAGAAACCTATCATGTTTAGACCATATCTAGAGGTTCTTCTCTAGATCTGATTATCCCTATTACAGTGCCCATTAACAAGCTACATCATAACTCGGTCTGCTTGTTTTTTAAACCAAGGCTTAGCAGTGTTTTGTTTGTTTCCTGTGGTGACATTTGAGAGATTTCCACATATGGTTGCACCATCTGAAAAAGATGGCAAGGCTAAAATGGACCTCATGTCACAAAGTCCACAGGAGTTTGTGTAATGTGGAGTTCTCCCACATCACTGTTCTTCTCAGTGCATGGTACAGTAGATTTTCCTAGTAATGGTTTTGTGATGGTACAGGCTAGGGATAAACCAACTGGAAGACTGAGGAATGACTCCCAAGTCTTGTGTAAGGAGCTCTGTTCAAACTCTGTTTTGACTCCATTCATGAGCCATCTTCCACATCTTTCTCTCCATGCTCAGGCTTTCAAGCTTCCAGAAATAAGCTCAAGTGCATGAGCCTGAATGGGGTTTCACCATGTTGCAGTCAGACAGTCATGAAATCAAAACTAAAGAACATGCCAAGTAAAGCACCCACCCCACAGGCTAGATGTGGAAGTTATGCATTTTTTTGCAAGAGGAATTGTCCCTCCAAATAGTTCTTTACTCCAGAATCAGAAACCTCAAGGCCCTTCTGGACGGCATGCACCAGGGTTTGGGCAGGGACAAAAGATGGGAGCTGCTGTGCCTTCAGGAAGATGGCTGTGACTTCCATTCTCTGCTCCTGAAAGATGGAAATTCCTGTTGTGCACAGAGGTAATGTACAGCTTCAAGCATATGGAAGGTGGGAGCTTTTTGACTCTTTGAGAGGCAGTATGTGATTCATGTCTAGTTCAGTAGGGAAAAAAATTCTGGCATGCCTTTCTGGAAAGGTTGCTGGGCCCTGACCTCCTTTGACCTGATTTAATTGAGGATTTTGCCAAGCTTATTACATGGGATGTTCTTTGGCAGCACTGAGCAAACAAAGCAGGCTGATCACAAATTATCATTTACACGTGCACAGAATGAAACGTAAAAATAGCTCTTTAAAAAAACATTTCCTTTTCACTGACATATAATAACCTTCCTTTAGTAACCTGTCATAGACCTCAAGATCAGTATGACAAAACATCTTAGCTTCCTCAATTTTATGTCTTCCCAGACACATTACTAACACAAGGCTGAAAAATGCAAAAAATGCATATCCAATTATTATTATGTTTTCTTTTTTTTAAAACTACTTTACTGGTTCTACAGATGTACCTATTTTGTGTTTGCCTACCAGCGATGTCAGCCAATATTTACTGATGCACCTGCTTTACCTTTTATGTATTCTCATAAATGAAACACATGGGACATACTAACATATTTCCTCGTATTTCAGGAAAAAATATTCATTGTGTACACAAAGCATTAGCTTTTGAAGTATTAAACCTCAGACCACTGACCTGACAGCTACTTGCAGGACAGCGCATTTCATGACATGAATGAGTGAGACAACAGGATAGATTAAAAAGAACTACAAGTGAAATTACTTTTCCTTACTGTTTTTAGGCAAGATGGCATTTTTTTCAGAACATTATTCATTAAGTGAAAAGGTGATTCCACACTCTGAGGAGCAATATTTCAGACTTCTCAATGAAAATGAAAACCACGTTGCAATGTAACTGGCCTTGGTTTTATTTGAAGAAGCAGTCTAGAAATCCTTCTGTTGTAACTCATCACCTCTGTGACAACAGGTGTGTTTCTGGGCTTAGGACAGTAAGAAAGCAAGTGACGGCAATTTTTATTGTCCCTGTGACAATTAAAAAGTGATAAAGTCTCACAGTGACTCTCCTACTATTAAAGAGTTTTTCCATGTTTGAAAGCTAGCAGGACTAGAGAATTTCACCTTTATGAAATGTTATTAGCTACAAGACTGAATAATTTGCCAAATCTGCGGACCGAAAAAACACTGATGACTTAACAGCTCTTAAGGTTCATTGCAAGATTGGCTTTAGTTTTCTTATTTAGAAGGTGTCTACATCTGACTTAAGTTAACTGCATACTGTATGTTGACATCAGGAGCATTCCTAAGTGTCAGGAAAGGAGACTAAACCATAATTAATTGGCTGACAAATTGCTAAAGACTCATATGTAAGCTGGTTATTTTCCCTTTACCTTCTTTTTTTCCTATCTCCTGTTTTCTGTTTGACTGTTTCATGTTCATGTTACAGAAAGAAACAGGTAAAGAATCGCTTACCTAGGATCAATGTAGGATTCAAAAGAGATATAGAAATGGGAAAACTTGCGTGAATATGAGGCTTTTGTATTGCCCATTGAGCTGTGCAATTTCACCAATAAATTCTAAATTTCGACCAAATTCAACAGAAGTGGAAGCTTCTAAGATGATAAGTCCCTAAAAAATACAATGAAAATGCATTGTGAGGAAGTAGACAAAAGAAAAGTTTAAGTGCAGTCCTTATCTTACTTCTATGATGTGCAAGTGTTGCTGTCAGCACTCAATGCTCTAAATCAGCCGTGACCTGTGCTGCCTCTTGCCCAGTCAAATGGGTAACATGTATGGCAGGGAAACAGAAGTGTTGTGACAATCACGGCTAGAGCATGGAATAAGGGATACTGAGAAACTAGGATGATTACTGCAGAAGAGATTCTGGGGATGTAAGAGCAATCTGGTGGTGCAGTGGCAGCTTTGATTAGTATCATGAAGAAATAAAAGTCTTTAGTGACCATACGGGTATGCAGAAGACATGAGTGCTGTCTGGATAGCAGCTTGGATCTGTAATACTACTTTCTTCTTTACATGTTTACCCCTTTAGTCACCCCATCTCCTTATCTTTTTCCTCCCTCCTCTGCTTGACAAGCTTACTCACTTACATCACAGCCAAGGTAGTCATAAGTCAGCTAAGAAACGAGGAATGAATAATTTCCTTCCCCTTGGGGCACTAGCACGTCACTGCTATGAAACACTTAGGTCACTTGTCTTCCCAGCAAGAGAGCAGCAAGGACACGGTGTAACCCAACAACTTCAGTGTGTCTCCTCCCTTTGGAAGAGCCACTACAGTGGCTACAAGGTTGGGGGGGTTTATATCCTTGGTGAGTTCTGCTAGCTTTTACCTGCAAGATTTTTTTTTCAAGTAAAGTTTTCTCACGAACTTCATGTTTTCAGATACCTCTACAGAACCCTGTGTTTTTTTCTGAAATGCTGCAACCCTTCTGGGCTGATAATTGCATAGACATTAGTTGTCAACAGCTCTAAAATGATACAAATTTTTGGAAACAAAATTAAATACAGAATCACAGAGGAGTTTTGAAGCAAAGTTGAAGGAGAATTCCGAATAGAGCACAAGATCACAGCAAGGCTGGTAAATGTAAGAAACGTATGTTGCATAGCAAGCCTGGTCTTGAGATTGCATGACCCATCTTGGAGATGTCAGTTTGTCATTCTGTGCCCAGTTTCACCTAGTAAAGAAAGAGGTTAGCACTCCTGTCTGTAGAAATGCAGTGTCGCTGATTTATTTAGCTCATCTTTTCAGAGCATTTTGTGATGCACAGCTAGAAGGCACTGTAGAAATATAAATGACTGTTTGGAAAGTAGTACAGTTCTGTTACCATCTATTCAGCTCCTGGGAGAGTGCACTGAGGTCTCTAAGAGCAAATGGAGTTCATGTTAGCAGCTGGATGAAACAAAGAAAGAAGATAATGGTGGAGATGGATGAGGAGAAGAGTATGGGGAAGTATGCAAGGTATAAAGAAAAACATAGGTGAGTGACATCTGCCTGAGAAAAATAAATTTGAGGTGGAGGAGGGAGGGCAGTACAAATGGAAGGGGTGTACCTACCTAGTGGTACTGTCTACCTGTCCTTGCTGGAATGCAAATGTGAAGCTGCCTCTGAATGAAGAGATGGTGCCAGCCCTTCTCAGAGAGAGGAGGCTCCAAGTTTATCACTACTGGAATCTTGTGTGCTCCGTGGCTGACATGAAGCTCATGTGCCCTGAAACAAGAAAATTGTTTTACAGCCTGAGGCTGCTCCTATAACACAGTGAATTTGACACAAATCTGTTCCAGCGTGACCAAGCTGGAGCGAGAAAGCAACAGCACTTGTTTTCCTGCCTCTGTAAACTCATCCTGCTTCCTCTCTCTGACTTACCCAGCAGAAACAAGGTAATTAAAAAATGGCCCTAAACTGGAGCCCTTGAGATTCATGACAGACCTTGAGAGAATTTCCTCAGTGTAAGCTGAGGTGATTTAGAGAGATTGCCTTTCCTTATCTGAAAATGTTTTAAGAACGTGTTAACAGCAGATAAATTAAAAAGGGATTGAAGGCTGGAGCTTTAACACCAATGCCAGAGGAGGACAAGTCAGTGCAAGATCAAGCAGTTGTGGACATAAAATCAAAGAGATGTCAGACTGATTAAGAATAAACCACATCAGAAGTGCAACTGGTAAGAGCCTTAATCATTCAGAGTCAAATAAAATAGGGAATATGGTATTCTTTAACACCACTTCTTGGAGAGATTTTTGTGACCGGGTTCAGAGTGGCAGAAAGTTCAGTACAATAGGCTGTGGTCCTCAGATGAAAGATGAAGACTGGACTTATCTGGGCTAAATGGGGACATATATAGGATGTCTAGTGGCTGATATAATGTAGTTCACTCTTCTATAGCATATGTTCTTTTTTTTTTTTTTTTTCAAATTTCTCCTTTGTATCCGTTGCAGGAAGTGTCTTAACTACAGCAGTGAACTAGCTTGTATTTGTATTTTCCTGTTTCATTCTATTCCGTAGAGGCCTGTGTTGTCAAGGAGCTCTAAAACCTGTGCTCCACATTTTTCAGTATGGAGAACACTTCTATTTGCTAGGCTGGCAGCTGCTGTGTAAGCTTTTCAGTCCTTTTTAATCACTCTGCCTCCCATAGCAAGCTACTGTGAATTAGTTCTTTGGGGCTCATTATCCAGACTCCTTTACCACCCTTGAGAAGGAACAAGAGGTACTGAAGAAAGCTCAAGGGGCTATGCTCTGCTTAATGAATCTCTGCTGTGCCTGTAGAGCCACAGTGCCAGGAGGAGGATGGAAGGGTCATGGCTGGGATGTATCGTGTTCTGGATGATAGTGCATGAGAAAGGATCAGAGCAGTCACGAAACTGCTTTGCAAGACACTGGAAGTCAAGTTGGCTCTGAATGATACCAGGAAACAGAAGGATAAGGACACTGAAAACTTCCTTTACCCATGTCCTCACTTAGACAGGCTGCAGTGCAGAAGTCATTGACAACTGAAAGATTGGTAACTGGAAAGAGGAAGGAAAAAGTCCAGTATCTCTGCTTTTTCATGGTGCTTTCTCTGATTCCAGAGACTCTGACCTTAAGTAGCATGCCAAGGCAGGGCTCTTCACAAGCAGCAGTCAGCCTAATTGACAGAAAAGAAATGTGATTGTATGCCTTTGTACTTCCATTGATGGATTTTACTCACTCACATGCTGCAGATTTAGAGTGAAGAGCTATCGACTGAGATTTTGAATGAGGGTGTTTACCCCTCTTGCTCGGCAGATGTGGGAGCAACAAAGATCCTCACTTTTACAATGGAAAAAGAATTCTTCCCTGTTCTACTTTGTAGTTGCTGCATGCTGATTGGAAACCTGCTGAGAAGAAGTTTTACAATATAAGTCTCTTCTCCCTCATTAACTGGATCGTCTTAGGTGCAGGACATAGTAAGAAACAAAGTACTTACAATAAATGCTGAAACTTCAAACTCAACACAAACCTCTCTGTAGACTGGAGGTGCATGCTACTATTCTAGGTTTTTACTTCATTAAAACTCCAGGGATCTGAACTCATTAAACCTGCTAATCCCAGGATTACTTTTTAATTGCAGTTTTTAACTCATCTGTTGTGCTACCTGTTGCTCCATCAAAGTTGTGCTCACAAGGAAAAGCGTGAGAAAAGGAACCAAGGGAAATTTGTTTCTGTGGTCAGTTGCCGCCTGGAGCTCTCTCACTGGCTTTTAAGTATCTTGTGAAAGCTTGACTGGAACAGTTACATCTGAAGAGATTAGGCTGTGAACATCTTTATGAAGATAGGGAGGTTCTCTTACAGGTACAGTGTGTTCTTGCAGCTAGCTGCATCAATATGAAGAGTGCAGAGAGGCACACCAGCTGTGCACAACTGCACCACGTTCAGCAGCAGAGTGTCTGAATATGAACAAGGCTCTCATTTTGGTCTCAGTTCTTTCCTTCTCTCCCTGTTGAATGAATAAATCTGCTTTGTTCCTGTTTATGTGATACAAGTGGGCACGAATTAGCAGTTTGGAATTACTGGTTTGGGTTATTAACTTGGGTTCATGAATAAACAGAATGACTGCTGCCAGGGAATCATGCATTAATTATCCCTGAGCTATGCTGATGGAGGAGTGATAGAGAAACAGCAAATATACCACGAGCTTTTGACTGTTTTATTATTCTTAGAATTGCTAAAATGAGAAAATTGGAAAAAACTGCTTTTCCTGTCTGCCTCTGGACCGTGCAGGGGGCTGCAGTTCAGCTACCTCCTCTAGAACATGAATGACAGATGTGATATAGTTATTATTTTTTTGCTGTGATCATTACTAGCAAGTCAGGCTCCCTTGTGGAGAGAACACATCCCATTCTGATATCTTTTGCCCTGGACATCTACTTGGCTTCCATAAAACTGCTAACTGTGGCTGTTTATCTTGATGCCAGCTCTGGTCACGAAGCAGTTAAGCGAGACCTGTGGAAAACCCCAGAGAAATGCACTGATTGAACACTTTAGTTTTATCTTCTACTGTTCTTCTTGCCTGATCTTTTTCACCTTCTTCCGGCCTTGGCAGTGCGTGCTCTTGTGGTTTTTTTTAAAAAGCTGGATGGGAAATTAGTAAACACTTTATTTGGTTCAACATATGTTGAGGAAGTGGAAACAGCTGGGGGCCAAAGGGAGAATGTGGCTGGCAAGGCAGGTTGTTATTTTTGTACAGAGCTGTTCAGTTAGGTCTCTTTGTGTAGAGATGTCATTCCACTTGGCCCAATTTTACCTCGATGCCTCCTATTAATCCTCTTGCCTTTGAGCATTTTGTCTTAGTAGTTTACACACCTGCATGTTTATGCTTTGTGATCCATTGCAGCTTCTCCTTATCTCTCCCTTTCCTCAGCACTTTTCTCTTCCTTTTCCTCTCCTACAGCAGTTGCTACTCCTACAGATACCAGGGGCGATGGGAGGGGTCTGGCCCAGTTTTGTCTGTCACCTTCCCAGCCTTTCCTCTTCCCAAGGGCAAGAGAGCCTAGGGTGCAAGCTGGTCTGAAGGAAAAGAGCCAGCCAGCTTCTGCCAAGTTTGAAGAGACAGACCAAGGATGAGTTGAGAGGAAATTATTAGGCAGGGGAGAGGATGGGATTTCTATGATGCCCAGGGAAATGCTCTAATTTAAGTAATTTGCATGAAGTTATAGTGAGACAGGACTTAAAATTGTATGGATGATATTTTCTACTCTGTATTATTATCTATAATTATATGTATGTATTATATTATTATATATTCTAGAGTGATAGGTGATAGAGCAGGAACTCATAACCATCTATTTTGTGGCAGGAGAGAGCCTTAAGTTATTCCATTAGAAAAACAGAGATAATACTCTGTTAGAGGAGAAAAAAAGTAATGAAGTAAGTGATGCTGTATCAAGGCAAAGAATAAAATTGTGTCCTCCCTTTTTCCTACCCTTTCCCTGTATGTTTCAAAAATTCCCTTTGAGTCTATTGCCACTTATTTCCAGTAATGAATTCAGCTGAGCAGACTGGCACTTTTTTGCCTGTCACATGGAGATCTTGCATAACGTGGGTGGAGCAAACAGATACACTTGGGCCTTGATTATACCAAGGCCACTTTGTATGGCTACAGGGATCACTCTTGGTGTTTTTATTCAAACATCAGAAACCAAGGCCATGCTGTTATTTCTTCCTGGTTTGCTAATGAAAGTGATTTAGTTGCAGAGCTCTTATTGCTGTTTGTTACTGTTGCGTACAAACCCTTATAAATTCCTTGGAACTGAAACACACTTCCAAGCAAAACACAATTTTGATTATTGGCTTCCCTGTGAGAGCTTCCTAGCCTAATTCCTAACTCAAAGATCACTTAAGACTTATTCAGAGTCTGCATGGCAAGACTTGACTCTTTTTTTTGCACCATTGACTCTGCAACAGTAGTTCAGCAGCCTTATGCAGAGAGGAGAAATGAGGCCCAGAGCCACCTCACCGACTCCTGCCACAGGGATCCTTAAACAGCCTTAATTCTGATAACCTCCCTGACATAATTTTAAACTGTTCCGTTAAGTGTGTCACTAACAGCATTTCTTAGAATCCATTTTTTATGTCTTCTAATAGTTTATTTGTTGAAGTAGATTTAGTATCTTCTAAAGCTCAGTAATTAAATTGCTATTTTTATGTATTTTTTGCGCAAGGCAGGGTAGCCTTTTGGTTATACAGTACCATTAAGTGAATATAGGAATATTAAGCCTAATAGACACAGCAGTTGCTTTACCTGATTTTTTTTTAAATTAACGCTTTTGCAGTGTTTACTTGTTACGTATTTATCATATGCAATAAAATACTCCAAGGGCAAAGAGCAAATAAGTTAAGCCAGTGTAATAATTAAAGCTAGTATCAGTTAGCTTGCCATTGCTTTCTCCCATTAAGCTGGCATGAATCTTAGCCCTGGCTGCCGCACTTTTTAAAATGTTGTTTTTAAAGATCCTAGGTTGCAGCCATGATTTTGTCAGTAATGATAAGCTGTTGATATTGATGCCAGCTAATTGCTTCATTTCTACAATCAGATGTTTTCCATTTTAGAATCCTTTGATTTCCTATCAGTCAGATGGTAAAAAGAGGAGAGAGGTTCTGTAATAAAACTTTCAAAGAACAAACAGAAAATAACATCTATTTAGAGTCTAAGAATATAATTCTTGCCTTCTTTATAGTTCAAAGGGACAGATTACCAGCAGCCTCTGAAAAACCAGAACATGTAAAAGACTTCATTACAGCCAATGATTTCAGGAAATATTGACAGATCTAGTTCTGAGGCAGAATTTCCTGCTTCCTGCCTTGATGGATAAAATACTGACACACACAAATTCATCTGTTCATTTTGAATATGTGCTGACAGAAGCAGTCTGACTTTCAGAGCAGTACACACTCCAGGTGTACACACTCGGGATGTTCCTGACTACACAGAACAAGACTCTTGCATCCTGTTTGACATCCCAGGGGATTTACAAGAGGAAAACATAAGCTGTCATGGACTCGTGATGGCAGAGGTATGAAGGTGACACCCAGTATGCTTGCAGGAGAAGGAGTATTGTCTCATGCTAGGCTTCAGCCCATTTTTTTCTGGATGAAGAGAAGTTGTCTCAGTGGCTAAACTTTAACAGCAGTAGCTCAGAGTGGTTTCTGTCACTTTCTTTGCATTTCTGCACATTTGTTTCTAACCGTCTCCATCCTTTTGGTCTTCTTTCTGGAGAGACCATATGAAAAGCCTTTTGAAGGAAAAAATCTAAACCTGATTTGACTGTGGCAGCATAATATGCCTAAAAAAATTTTTTCCTTTCTTTTTTTTTCTGTTGCAACTCAAACAGTTTCAACTGCAAAAATATCAGCCAACTTTTTAGTACTAAAAGATCTTGGGTTTTTCAGTAATTTGGAGCCAGTGGCATTGTTCACACTCACCAGATTGTCTCACCTCAAGCTGTCACAACTCGCAGCAGTTACTGCATGTTGAAATGATGGACCTATTGGTGGAAACCAATGGTTAAAGCTGAAGTGAACAGGCAAGGAGAGAGATCTCTCAGGAATATTTTCTGTCTGTAGGCCTTTAGAAAAGCTTGATTTATAAGAAGCAATACATCGGCATTTAACCTGTCTAGACATAGGTACCTACTTTGAATTAATTTTGATGGGAGTTATGTCCAGGGGTGCTTTCCAAGTGCCAAAATGCCATTTATAAAATGCTATGATTATCTTTTGGGGGCCATTAAAATAAATAGTTTGTTCAGATATTGTGCTGACAAAGACAGTGTTAAAAAACCCCAAATGTAGGGGTTTGGGTTCTT